>BSSO01001362.1:0-24133 GCA_030267885.1 Mesembryanthemum crystallinum
TAAACGCATTCTCCAATCTAAAGATGACCGTTTTTCTTCCTCTGCAATAATATTGATTTACGCAAGTACAAGTTGAAATTTCTTTAAGAAAAGTGTATTCTACCAGGAACTATTTCTTCAGAAAATAACCATGCAAAATCGAGCTCAGTGGAATATCTTGCTAAAAATGAAAGTGTTCAAGCTTTGGTTTAGCACAAATTCGTAGATCAACATCTTCTCCTCTCCTTGAATGCAACAGCCCAACATCTTCACAAGGTTCCTGTGCTGAAGTTTAGCAATCAGCCTAACTTCATTTTTGAACTCTTGTATACCTTGTCCTGAATTTTGAGCTAGTTTTTTCACAGCAATTTCTAGTCCATTATGTAATCGGCCCTGAATACACAGAATTTGCATCTTTAAAGTCAAAATCATAACTGTCGGAAAGGAATTCATTTACAATCTCAAATTTAAAACTGAATCTAACTTCATGTGTCTGTTACCATATCCTTAGCTAATGTTGGAATCAAAAATAGAGAGAAAGAGTACCTTGTACACTGATCCAAAGCCACCTTCTCCAAGCTTATTAGCAGAACTGAAATCATCAGTGGCTGCAGCAATTTCACTACGACTAAAGAAGGGTAACTCAGAATTTGCATCATTTTCTTCAGAATCTCTCATCCAAAGGGTCCTCTCTCTTTGCACTTCTCTCTCTGCAAGCAGAGCATCAAAAAGTAGCAATCTTGTGATAGTATAATTGAACAGCTAGATAGTCCCCAGTAAAACTGGTCAAATCAGTGAATTTTTTGCATTGGCTACAAGTACAAGTTATAATCACATTCTGAAGATTTGTGTATTTTAAACAAAAAATTACAACTCAAATGGGCGATCCTCAACAACAAGTGTGTCTTCCCTTCCGACATGTGGTGATGTCTCTTAACAACATGGGTGACTTAATTGTCGTATACAATAGACCAAGTCTAGGCTACTTTTTATGTGATTAATAAACACGAATCCTATATCAAAGACAAGAGAGAAGGCAAGGGGGTGGCACATGGAAAGTTCACACAGCATAAATGAGAATTAGGCTTACCTCTTTTCTTCTTCTTATGAACCCAAAACCATGCAGAGGTGACTATTATCGTGAACATTAGCACAGCAAGCACTATCAGAACTGCTTTTTGCCTCTTATTTGCAAGTGCGCCTTTTGATTTCAGATATTTGGCTGCAGGTGAAGACTTTTTTTGAGCAGATCTTATAACATGCCAAATAGTAACACCATTTCTTGATTAGTTTGTCAAGGGTTCAAAATTCAAAAACTCAACTATCAGAACTTGCACCACCACTTAATTTTAAAACTGGGGTAACAGACAGCCACAGGCCATCAAATGCATATCTAAGAGTGATTTTCCAGATCTTAAATGACATTATACCTAATTCAACTGCGCTGACCCGAAAGTATAAATTTTTGCCTCCACTGGTATACATCATGGTATCAATCAGCTGTCCGTACAGTGCTATCCACTGCCTCTGCCACTTTCATCAACAGCGGTGTATGCCATGCAAGGGCAGTTCTTCAAGCACTCTTCCTCGCACTCTTTCGTTGTCATGCTCGTATTCACCACAGCTTTCGATGTATCAGGCAACTTGACACTTGCTAACTTCAAGAACCCTTCCCCATTTCTGCACATTGACATGTTCTCTTCTCTTACACACCCTTGTGATCCGTCTCTCAGATACCAATCTCGTGGTGATTTTGGTTTATACCTGTCAAAAGTAGTTGAGAAGCACGCTACCAATGTAATAGGAATGATTTTTATAGTGCAAAATGTGTCACTAACATCTGATTATTAAATCTAATGGATAGGTAAAACCAAAAAGTATAGTTAAAAGCATACAGAATTCATAAAACATAAAACAGCGAAAAAATAAGTCCGTGGTTGAAACATTGTACCCAGGAAAACAATTGCATTCAAATTGGCTGCCAGCCTGCCACTATTGGGGTTGCAGCTGCCATAATCACCACAATGCCCATACTGATCACAAAGATTCTTGGGGCCTGACCAGAACTGGATCCAACGTTGGCTATTCTCGTCCCATATACGCCTCTGAAGTGTTCCAGAAGAGCCATCCAATACAACGATTGAGATGATTGAATCGTCAGGAATAGAGTAGGTTACAGTAATCTCATTCGGGTTGCTAACAAAAGTGTAACTGAAGATGTAACCATGGGTCTTTTCTGAAACTCCGATCTGGCCGACCCATAGAGGTGTCCTCTATATGGGATCCGAACCTTGGTATAAGAAGTACTGAGGAGACCCGTTCGGATCAACTCGTAACAAGTAAATTTCCCGGTACTTGGATCATCTGGGGATCTCCAAGAGGTCAAGTAATGGTTTAAACCGGTTCTTTTGTCCAGCATCCCCAGCTTCATATCTGGCAGGAGTGTCTGTTGGGAAATCAAAGCTATGCCGTACCACAGTGTTCCCATTATTCAAAGTCAAAACTAAATTCCCATTATCTAGCAGCTGGCATGATGTGCTGTTGTTGTCAATTAGTGATACTGGAACCGACATATTTGTGGTCCATACAACGTTTTTCTGAGATGAAAGCCTGAGATTCCCGTCTCCATTGATCGATAGCGCTCCAGAAGAATCATTGATGGGTTTATCTCTGTTTGCAACCCAAACCACAGTTGGCACAGTAACCTTGGTGAACCAAATTCCAACATACCTCTGGCTGGAGTTTCCAGGACTGAAGAAGCCTAGAGTGAGGTTTCCTCCCTTGGATGTCAATACTTCACCTTCCTTAAGAGGATGTGCTGGTGTTATAGTGTCAATAGAGTCACCAAACTGTAGTAAGAGGAACAAAGAGAAAGCTCTCAGAAGCATAATGTGAATTACTGACAATGCCAAGACAAGCTCATCAACCTTGTTGACAACATTTGAGTGTGATGCAGGAAGGGGCAACTTCGGTCCTATTATGGTTGTCATTGTACTCTGTGTACTTGCAGTTTAAAATGTCAATTTCTTGGAATGAGGCTAATTGGCACACTTTGTGGAGGCAACCTCAAACAGTATTCAGCCATAAAATTTTGACCACAGTGACCCCAAGTGGGTGATACACAAGTTATCGAGTTAATCAACATTACGAAAAACTACTGTCTTACACTAATCAAAGACATGAATTTTGGCAGGAAACTAGTATTCTGTGTCTCAAATTGAACACTAGTGAAGAATCTAGTTTTCTTTTTCTATGACTTTGACATACACTTACCTAATTGAATTCAAAGAGATAAGAATTCATCATTAACAAAAAATCTTTCCTAGTTCAATCAATTGGCAATATTACAAGTCGTTGTAGTCTTTTACTTTTCTTGTTCAAACAATTGGCAATATTAAGTCATTGTAGATTACATTAAAAAAGATTAATTGGATGTGCCCCCATTAACATGAAACAATATAACAGTCTTTCTTGTACCAACCCAAAAAAGAACCAATGAAGCTCTTAGACATATGAACAAATTTACCTTCATTGGTCTAACCAGTGGCAGCAGAACAACAATAAAATTCTAACTTAAGAGCTACAAACATGATTAACAGTAAATGATTGAGAAAATTCATAGAAACTCAAAGAAAGATACAGAAAAGAAGAGACTGCAATAGGAGGCACCCTAAATTTCCTTGTTTTGAATTAAATAAATCTCAACACATTACAAATACATAAATAAATTACACAAATGAGGACAAAAACAGCAAGGGATTGAAACTTTGGCTACAAAAAAATACGAATTGAATTGCCAAATTGTTGATATTTAATTGTTGAAATTATAAATCCTTTCAAATTGAACAAACGAAGGGGAGAAATCTAACCTCAATATTCCAGTTTTGCTCAGATTATACAAATGACTTGTTAGATGAGTGAGTAGTTTGAGGAGCGAAAGAAGCGATGAATTGCTGGTTGAAATTAGGGTTTAGGGCTGCCCACACGCCAACCCGCTCGTGAACAATTGGGGATCGGTTCGACTATAGCTCGGCTAATGAGCCGAACACGAGCTCGAACTCGCGGCTCGAATTTTAAACGAGCCGAGCTCGAACTCAATAGCACTCGGTTCGTGGGCTCGCAAGCCTAAACAAACCTTAAGATAATACTATGTCATATAGTATTATGTTTAAAATGTTGTTTTAACCCATATGGCCATATGATGTGGAAGATTTGGGTAAAAATTATATGTTTAAACGAACTCGAGCTCGAACTCGAACTTTGTAATTAGCATTCGAGCCGAACTCAAGCCCAATTTTAAAGTTCGACTTGAACTCGAACCCGAATATTTTTAAACGAGTCGAGCCGAGCTTGCTTGGTGTTCGGCTCGGTTCGGCTCGTGGCCAGCCCTATTAGAGTTTAAGTGTGATGGTAGAAATCATAGGGTAGTAAAAACAATAATTTGATAGAGAGAGAAAGAGATTGTTAAACGTCTAGACTCTAGAGCTTTCCCGTTGAAATTCTAAAAGATGGAACCAAAAATGGCAGTGTATCACGGTCATAGCGGTTATCCCTTAGCACCTTAGCGGTTTGGAAAAGAATTTCAATACTAAACATTAGCAGTTGAGATTAGAGATAATAATAGATAACTGTGTAAAATAATACAAAAATGTTGCAACCACTAAGGACATGCTCTTTTCAACTCATTTTGACAAATTTCAATTCAGTTCAATTCAGTACTATTATAATCCACTGAAATTATTGGGGAGCGAATAGCTCATGTTTTTAGTGAGGAACAGATTGACAAGTTACGTTATATGTTGTTTGTTGGTAAGTTTCGTACGCTCTGAGGATTTCTCATGCTTTCGAACTAGTCAATTGGTTAGAGTGGCTAAGAAGGAATTATTGATTTGTTATTAGTTTAGTTTATTCATTATCCAGTTGGGTGTAATAACTAGACAACACAGTTTCATTTGAGTTTTTTGTCAAGATTTGTTGAGTTGTTTAGCCTTATGTTGACTCGTATGAGTTGATAGAAAGTAATGCTCTAGAGTTGCTTAGGATTTTTTGAATATTATATATTATGGAATTATATCTTGAACAGGTTTTTTTGAAAGTCAATTTTGGGATATTTGTAATTAAGAGGACACTCTGCCAGATTTTCAACTTGTTTTTATTTATTTTATTGTCTTAGAATCCGGGATGTTACAAGATCCTCCGGCGCTAGGCAAAGCAACCTAAAGGTCATACTGTATGTGGAGCCCCACGGACTGGCCATAATAGGCCTTTTATCGAGGGTTGAACCCGCTGCCAGCTACATATCAGCAATGTTTCAATGCTATTCAGATCTCATTTGCAGTAATGGGTTTCTTCTTTTGTTTTGTGGGTTTTTTTGATGATGAGCTCGGTTTGATTTTTCTGTTTGTTTGGTGGGTTACAATATTGTGGGTTTAACTTTTGATTTCTTATTGAAGATGGGGTGGTAGAGGAGGTGGTGGTGGTGATGGTGATGGAGAGAGAAATAGAGGGGGGAGGAGAGAGGTGACATAAAAAGGTAAATTATAAGGTGTGGTGATGGTGATGGAGAGAGAAATAGAGGGGGGAGGAAAGAGGTGATATAAAAAGGTAAATTATAAGGTGCTTT
Organism: Mesembryanthemum crystallinum; assembly: GCA_030267885.1. Classification (NCBI taxonomy): domain Eukaryota; kingdom Viridiplantae; phylum Streptophyta; class Magnoliopsida; order Caryophyllales; family Aizoaceae; genus Mesembryanthemum; species Mesembryanthemum crystallinum. The sequence continues at coordinate 5,603 of BSSO01001362.1, forward strand.
CGGATCTAAAAAATATATGTACACCCGGCCCAATATATGTACTCCCTCCGTCCTCAATAAAACTTTCCACTTTCCCTTTTGGTCCATCCACAAATAAACTTTCCATTTCTATTTCTGGTCTTGAATTGTCCCAATTATTCCCAAAATAACCCTCCTTGTTTTTGTTTTCACTTTTTTTTTTTTTTTTTTTTTGAGGGGATGTTTTTGTTTTCATTTAAATTATGAAAATAACTTAAAACACATTCATTTTTTGTTTGGGCCAAAATTAATAATAAACCAACCCAAAAATGGCAATCTTTAACCACCCAATTTATAACCCCAATAGGATTAGCCCGATTAGGTAAAACTAGCCCATTTAGCCCATGACATTGCCTATTTAAGTTGTGTTTGTAACTAGGGTTAGTCACTGATTCCCTCATCCCTCTCCCTCTAGAACTCTCCACTGATATTCTCCTCTCTCTCTCTCACCAGAACAGATCTACTTCCAAAACCCTAAATTTCTCACTCGAAATCGTAGCTCTCTCATGAACTTCATCTAAATCCATCAAACACTAAAACCTTCTTTGAGACGCCAAGATCTTGCTTTTTTTTCACCATCGATCTAATTTTTTGGCCATGGATGATAGCGACAATAGCCAATGGAGCTATCATATGTCATATGTGCCAGATACTTTCGTCGATTCGGATTCAAATTTGAATCTGAGTCATGTGAAGCCTGATTTGCAAGGAGAAGGTGTCGATGATGAAGAGCCCAACTCAGATCTACAACCCAAAGGCGTCGATGATGAAGATATCAAACCAGATCCGGCACAAGAAAGGAAAATGAAGAATCATATGGGCCATATGTGCTCGACTCATATAATTCAAATCGGGTTGATAGGTTGGTGGATGAAGATGAAGTCACTAGCCCCAAAAGACGACGTTCTTTACCGAAGATGCGACGAGAAGTGCCTCAACCTCCCAAGAAACGAAGAACTGAAACTGAGGAGCGCTTTGGATACTTGCCTTTAATGAAGATTCTATACCCTGATTTCTGGGAATTTTTTGTTCCTAAATGAAGCTAAGTACTACTGCAACTTTTAATCATTAATTCTCTTCCCCCCCCCCCCGGTTGAATGAGGAGGTTGGGTTGATGATGGTGGATCTTTGTTGGTTGTTGATGGTGGATATTGTTGGTTTTTGATGATTGTTGATCGTTGTTGATGGTGGGTCTAATCTTATATCATTCTCAATTAATGCCTATTTTGTGATGCTTATACTCAAATCTGATATGATGCTCAGATCTCATCTCATGCTCATTTAATATCATGTTCTGTTTTTGTGTTTGTTTTCATTTAATGCCGTAGTTGTTTTAGTTACTGTAAGGAAGAGACACCCTATTAATGCATAGATTTCATTAATGCCCGAAATAGTTGTTGTCGATTCTTACATTAATATTCATGCTAAAAAAAACTCACATTTAAGTGCACCAAGATCGCCAAAAGGTTGTATGCTGCACTTGATGCTTCTGAAATATGAGAATGTTGCTAAAGTTGGTTGTCGTTGATGCTTGTAGTTGACCGCAAAAAAAAAAAAAACATTCTGTTTCTGCCCTTCTCATATCCATGGTCTGTTGAACTAATCTTGCTGGTTAGAATCTTCCTCTTCCATATTCATGTAAATTAACTCATCTTCACTTATGTTATTATCACTGTCATTGTTGTAAAGTTGGCTCATTAACACACAACCATACTCAATCCATTGCATAGCCAAATTTGCATCTAGGGTATTGGCTGCAATTTCAGTAGGTAAATTGCCTTGTAAGAACAATTTATCCTTTCCAATGTGAGGGATTTTGTAGTTGTTTGAACCTTTCATCTTAATAACGTCACCCATACACAACATGTAACCAGATTTTATTCAAAGTATATGCATCCAATTTTTCATATGATTCTTTTATAGCATTTACCAACTCCCCAATAGTTGTAGGAGCTGCTTCATATTGTAAAGATTGAATAGCTCTAAAGAACTATAAGTCTAGCACATTCATGTCTGGGCTGGTTGGGGGTTGGAATTTGAGCTCAATTGCAAACCCATCAGTGTTGGCTGCTTGCATGAAATCTGGGTCTGTTCCATTGATGTGTGGTCGAGCATTGTCTTTTTGAATGATGATTTTTTTGTTGCCACCACTAGACCACCTCGCTTTGATTGCTGGTATGACATTGTTGAGGATGCAGTCCTTGATCACTTTCTTTGTGATTGAGTCAATAGGCTTCAACTCCAATGTTCCTTTTTCCCTATTCTTACGTTTTTTTTGCTGGCTCAATAATTGTGAAGCCCCAGATTCCAATCTTCCCATCAAACATCACTTCTCCATTCTCCCCAAATTGTGGCCTTACCACGGCTGACATGAACATAACCTTGTTAACGAATTTTTTTTCTCTTGCATGTTCTATATTGTTCAATTTCATTAGGGTGCAAGTAGTATTTGTTGGTGGGTTTGGTCATGTAAAATCATTTTTCTTCAATGTGGATTGTCTCAAAACATGGGTCGTAAATGAGTTCTTTGGGATATGGGTGACATATAATGTGATCTAAGCAAACTTATAACCTCTTTTTGATGCATGCTTGGGTGAGAAATGGCTGGATAGCATTTATAGGGGTTTTGATTTCACCTAATTACACTAATCTATTACATGACTTGGATGTTTTTAGAGCACTTGTTAATGATCTTATGTTTATCTTACGTTTGTATTCAAGAGTAAGAAGTAGGTCTATATTTACCTTCTTCCTCTTTCTCCCAACTTTTCCCTTCATTTGACTCTTCACATTGATGCATCCATCTGGGTAGTTGAGTTGTGACTTTGCTAGTGCCCATAGAGTGGCCACAGTCTACCTACTGCAGCCAAACTTCTCTACTGCCTTTGTGATCATTCCATGTTTCAATTCAGTGGGGCTTTTCATGTTTTTGAGTAAGAATTCTAGTATTCTCTATGTTTGCAAACTAGAAAGTTTTTTGAACTTTGAAATAGGTGTTGATTATGTGATGGCTGTTTGGTTTTCAGTGGCTGTCATGGCTGTTTGGTTTTCAGTGCCTGCCATGGTTAAAGAGAACTGCTGGTTGATGTGAAAAAATGAAAACAACCTACTACCTTAAATAAGGAGGTGGAGGCCTTGAAGGAAAAATGGAGGGGACTTCTTTTTATTTGGAATTTCATTCAAAATTTCCAATTTGACTTTGGTGGAATTTTAAAATTTTCAGAAATTCTAAAAGAGTTGATGCCCAATTTTTTTAAAATAATTTTGCCCTTTAATTGGGTTGTTAGAAGTTTTATTCCCATTTTAAACTTTTGCCCCTTTTTTTTAGGGTGTTTGCAGAAATTTCAATTCATTTTTGCCCCCTATATGAGAGTTGCTAAAATTTTCAATGGGATGCAAATTTCCCCCTAAATTCAAGTTGGCAGAATTAAAATGCCCTATAATGAAAGTACTTTGAGGGCATATTTTCAAAACAATTTCAAAAAAAAAAAAAAAAACACAAAACGTTTTCCTGATTTTTTTTGGGTGTACATTATGTATTTTAGACATAATCTGTAATTTCAAAACAATTTTGTAATTTTAGTGATAATCTGTAAATTTATTTTTGATAGAGTTAGATATATAAAAATCCATTTTGGGTGGGAAATTTGAATTCCACTCAAGATTTCAGTTTGAACTGCAAGTGTAATGAATTCAATCAAACATTTTGAAGGAACTTCCAATTTCACTGTAAATATGTAGTCACTCTTAATTTGCACGGAAGTTCAAGTTTTCCAAATTTTAACTTTGAAAAAGTTTGGGAAATTTGAATTCTGTTTCACCCATCAAAATTTGAATTCAGTTTCATCCACCAAAATTTCATACTTCCCTCCTCCTCTTCCATCACTTGATAAGGGGTATAGAGTCATTTCATCTTCCCTTGGTTTGTGTGTGAAAAGGAAGTAGAAAGTTTTTTCAGGGACGGAGGGAGTAAATGATTTAGCCCAAGTCAAATTTCTTCTTTTGTAGCCCAACCCATAATAAGGGTAATTGTGAAAGGGTGTACTCTCCATTTTTAATCCCGAGTGTGCCTTATAAGCATTGAATTTTTTTTTGACTAAATGCCTCATGTGCAAGTCATATGAGGATATTTCGGTCCACTCAAGTAATTTCCCATCAGAAACATCCCATAGACCATAAGGGGTGGTCGGGGGGTGTTTTGAGGACTACAGTGCTTTATAAGGGGATTTTGTTCAACAAATTTTTTTTTAAAGTAGTTTTGTTAAAAAAAGTCGGATTTATAAGTGTGTGTTTGCCAATTTTTTCAAGTAAAAGTAATAAATGTTATTTCCAAAATAGAATTTATTTATAATTTCTAAACTAAATAATTATTCATAGTTAAAAACTTAAAATTTTTTGAAATCCTATCAAGGAAAATTGGACACAGTGGAAAGTCCAATGTAAACATGAGTATGGGCAGGACGAGTATAGTGGGCCAGTTTAACAGTAAAACTCTAGTCACTTTGGAGAAATGGCTTAGGGTTTCTTTTTAACTTATTTTGATAAGTTTCAATTCAGTTCAATTACAATGAGTTCAGTTCAGTTGAGCTCAGTTCAGTCGCAATAAATTCTTGAGTGGCTTCACAAAACCTACGCAGACACTTATTACCCTTCACAAATTATTCAATCTTGCCTACTCTTGATGAGTATCCCAATTCCCATCTCAAACCCCAATTCCAAAACCTCTAAACCTTCTCCCATGGAAAACCCTCACCACAACTCAATTCCACCGGAGCTAATCGCCGACATCCTCAAATCCCTTCCCGTCAAATCTCTGCTTCGATTCAAATCCGTAAGCAAAGAATGGCGCACCATCATTTCCAGCCCAGAATTCATCAAACTCCATCTCAATCACTCAATTCAAACCAACTCGAATCACCTCCTCATCTTGTCCACCCTATCATCTCTCTTCTCCATCGAACTTGATAATCCTCACCGCCCCACCCCGCTCCAGATCACACCCAGATTACACCCTCCCAAAGTGGTTGGCTCTTGCAATGGCTTGCTCTGTTTTTTTGATCGGGGTGACATCTGGCTTTACAACCCCTCGATCCATTCTCGCCGACAAGTTCCGGTGAGGCTTTTTACTGATTGTTTCGGGTTCGGGTATGATTCTGTCTCTAATGACTACAAGATACTTGCAATGAAATCACGGCCATTTATTTTTCCGGGTGTTGATCCATCTTTAACTGTTAGTGTTGATACTCATGTGTTTAGCTTACGGAGCGATTCGTGGAAAAGGGGTCCGGGTTTTAGTTATGTGTTGGCCGGTGATCAGAAGAAGAATGGTAAGTTTAGTCATAATGCTCTGCATTGGCTTGTCGATAGGGGTGTGTTGGGTAAATGGATTGTTGCGTTTGAGCTTCATGATGAGACTTTTAATCTGATACCATTGCCTGTGCTTGAAGAAAGGGAGGATGATGAATTGGAGTTGGGGGTTTTAGGTGGTGAGTTGTGTATACAGCTCGAGTATTGTGTCTTAGGAAAGTATAATATTGATGTGTGGGTGATGGAAGAATATGGGGTGACTTGGACAAAGTTGTTTCATTTTCCTTACGAGGATGTTCTAGGCTGTGAGAATTCGATGAAGGCTCTGGCATATTCGAAAGGAGGTCAAAAAGTGTTGCTCGAGCAGGATTCGAAGTACTTTTGGCATGAAGTGAAGGGGAAAACGATGAGTGCTAATCTTGGTGTTTTTGATTGTTATGCCGTGGAGGTGTGTGTGGGGAGCCTGGTTTCCCCTTCTGGAGATGAGAAGCTAAAACTAGAAGAAAAGGGTAGCTGTAGTAACCAACGAGTTGGGGATGAGAAGCGAGAAGGAAAGGGCAGCTATAATGACCTTGAGGTACTGAAATATGTTTATTTCTTTTTGATTGAATTGATTTTTTTTTTCTTTTTCTTTTGATTGTTCTATACTTTGCAGTTGATCTTGCAAGTTTGTTAAAAGATTGTATGGCTTCTTCTTAGGTCTAGGAAACTAATTAGAAGAGAATTATAGATAAATGTCTTTGCCAAAACTTAACCAAGTTGTTTTCTTTTGTCTTGTTTGCTTCAAGGTACTACATAATCAGTCATGTTGTGTAGAGTTCTGTTGGGCCATGACACTTTCTAGTTTCTTATGTCAGCTTTATATAGGCATTGATGGGTCTTAATGTCTTATGTATTTTCCCTCTATACTACCATGCATAGGTAGCTTTTGTGCTTCATGTATTGTGTTTGAAAATGTTCAAAGATGTTGCTTGGTTTTAAATTCTGCTTTTTGATCTCATATCGCTTGTGGTCATAATACATTGCCTACATGTTTGATGTGTGAATTCGGTGGATGGACGAGTTATGATTTCCCGGTAACTATTGTAGTAATGCACTTCTAACATATTTATGATGAGAACAATAGGGAAGTGACTTTTAGTTGTCTGGTGGTTATGTGATTTAACTTGATACTTGGATACGAGGTAGGCCTTCCCTTTTCATAATTCTAATGAACCTTTATAACTGCTTTCAATGATACCTAAAACTCAGACATAATCTTCTTTCTCAGGATATTGATTAGTGGGGTACACAAACAAGATCGAGGACAAGCTCTGAGACATACAAGATGTTTTTGGAGTTGTAATACTCCAGGTTTGGGTATATTTTGCGTTGGTAATGGTAGACTGGTTGTTGTAGTATCATATGGTATTAGTCTTTTGGACTTGCTAGTTGTTTATCAGTTTATGTATGGGAGCTATTGTAGCCTTTTGTACTTTCTTTATGTTCATGTATGGGAGCTATGATCCCTTGCTGATAACTGAATGTGGCTTTGTTAACCTACCCGACTCATCAAGTGTAGTTGCTAATCTTTTATCAAGAAGTTTTGCTAAAGAAAGCGATGCGAGTATCATATTCCTCCATTCACAACTCCTCTAGGAACTTGTGTATGGAAGTAAGAAATAGATCGAGTCTGATAGGAGAAAGCAATACGAGTATAACACTACTAATGCAATGTTTTGGTGGTCTTGCGGAAACTAATACTTAACAAGTTTGCCGACCTTTGAACATGAATGGTCTCATGCTTCCCAACAGTAGAATCCTCTCTTGTACTATTCAAAGCAAAAGGAAAAGGGTAATTCCCAGGTGCAAACAATGTCAAAAGTTTGGATTTTTTTTTTTTTTTTTTTTGATGGTAATCAGCTTTGCTCCTCTCTTCCTCTGTATGATTCAACTTTCAAGGTTAAAACAATAAAAAATAATTAATTATAGATAAATATAATTTGTCTTTGCTAAAACTTAACGAAGTTGTTTTATTCTGTCCTGTTTGGTTCAAGGTACTCCACAATTAGGCTATGTTCTCTTCATATTAGTTTTGTTAGATAGGCTATGTTCTCTTCATATTAGTTTTGTTAGATAATATTTATTGTTGATTGTTGATTTTTGTTGAACTTTGTTAATTTTTTTTCAATTTTTTTTTTTTTTTTTTTTTATTCTACTGATTTTTGTTGAATTTTGTTGATTCAATAGCTTCGGCACTGGTTTTTGTTGAACTTTGTTATTTTTTTTTATTCTACTGATTTTTGTTGAATTTTGTTGATTCAAAAGTTTCGGCATTTGTTTTTTTGTTGATTTTCGTTAATTTTTGCTGAAATCAACAGATCAATGAAAATAAGTTTAGGAGAACGAATCCTTTAATCAGGTTGTGTAGAGTTTTGTTGGGCCATGGCAATTTCTATATTGGTTTCCTATAGGCATTGATGGATCATAGTCTCATAGAGTGTGTACTTCCTAGTTTGAGGATGTGTTAAGGAGTTCAGCGCAATGCATACCATGCATGTCCTGAGAAAGAAAAATATCACTTCTTGCTAAGTTAAAGAGCATCCATCAAACCCGGGTTCAATCCCTGGTACTCACGTTTGGGGAGAAGGATACCCCCACTTTGTGAGTTTGTTATGATTATCCCTTCCATGGGCCCCCGGGCTCATGGGTTTATGGTCAACTGACCGGGCCCTTCGGGGCAATCCTTGCCTGTTCAAAAAAAAAAAAAAAAAAAAAAAAGAGCATCCAGCAGTGGCGCCTTTTATGACTTTCTTTTTTATTTTAAATTTATACCAAGAGCCTTTTTTTCGGGTAAAATACCATGTGAACTGCCCGATATACCCCTACTGAAGATGATTTTAAATTTTTGGAAAATAAGAATTCCCTTTTTTGTGTTTTTAATTTTTTTTCTTATTTTCTACTTCACCCTTTTCTACATTTCCTAAAATTTAAGTAATAAATGATACTCCATCCGTCTTATCATTACGTGGCCATTGTTCGCATATATTTGTCCCACTATAATGTACGTGGTCATTGTACTATTCATCCACACAAAAGTCAAAAATAACCCACCTACTATCTCTCTAATAATCTATTTTTTAAATTACTATTACTCACTCTATCTCTTTCTCTCTCTCTCTCATCCACTATCTTTACCCAAATATTAAAAAAATCCCAAACCAGTCATTACTTTCTCCAAGTTAGACTATAATTGTCAATTTCAAACTTTTTTTTTTCCAATCCTTATTTTTGCTATAAATAGTGCAATGACCATGTAATAGTGGGACATAAAGGGTATTACAATTCCAAAAAATAAAAATAACTTAAGTGAGGGGTAAATCTGGGAGTTCACTTGATTTTTTTGCCCGAAAAAGTCTTTTGGTATTAGATCGGCAACAAAAAAGTCATAAAAGGTATATATTTTCAAAAAAATAAAATAAAAATATAAAAGGTATATACAACAAAAAGTAGATTATAAATGGTATATAATGGCAAATTTTCCTTAAAATAATGAGGAATGATTTTATTTTTTTTTGGAAAAAAATCACAAGAATAAAATCCCTACTTTGCATCATCTTACAAAAATAATCACAACTTGCAAATTCACAAAAATAATCAAAAGTCTCACACTAGAATAGTTTAATTGGTTGCAACATGGGGAAAAAAAAAAACACATGGACTCGACGTGAAATTAGTACAGTGCAAGGATCTAACCTTTCATTTTTGTTCAATTGAAAGACCTTATCTTTTATTTGTTCAATTAAAGGAACCATTCTCTGTTTTAGTTTGTTCAATTAGAGGACCTACCTGAGTTAACATGGCACCAGTGACCGATATTTTTAAAATGCTGAAAATCAAAAAATGGGTTAATAAGGTGGAAATTTACGAAACTACCTCCATGTCCCAACGCAAGATTATCGATCTACCCTCACTCTAAGTTCACTTTCCCATCCCTTTGTCAAAATAAACCCCTCCCCCAAAACCCTTAAGCCCCCACTCTCCTAAAAACAATTGGCACCATTGTTGAAGCTTCAAGCGGGTGAATCAAACGAAGAAAAGGTCGAGAATTTGGAGGTATTTCTGGTAAGTTTTCGATATTGTTTTTGTTTTTTTGAGTTATTTCATAGAAATTCTAGTGTTATTAGTTGATGAGTTATTTCTTGTAAGTGCCTCTCATGTGATTTTTAGTGGTGTTATATCAGAAACAAAAACATGGGAAAGGAATGAGTGAGGAGGGCAAAATGGGTACTTTATATCACTTTTTTTTTGTCATTTTCTTAAATGTTACTGTATTTTAAAGCTTTATTTATTTTTGCTTTGGTGTCACGTCATCAAATATAATCGAAAAAAGAAACCCAAGTCCTAAAATTGAACAAATGAAAGGTGAGTTCTTTCAATTGAACAAAAGTGAAAGTTTGGGTTCTTGTACTACACTTTCTTTCAAATTTATAACCACTAGATCGTAAATTCATGACGACTATTTATAACTTATAGAAAAAAATTCAATCGTTAATATTGACTATAAATTCATTGTTATACTGTATAGATTCTTAAGCGTAAGCTCATAACTACCCATTCATTACTTTTAAAAAAATTATCAAACTTTTTTTATTTTTTTGTAAAAAAACAATTGAAAAAAAAATCATGAATATTGGCTATAGTTTTATTGTCTATTGTACAGATTTATAAAATATTACCACAGATACACATGTAGTTGTCATATGGTACATATCTGTGGAATGTTAATAGCCACAGATTAAAGGGGTGTTTGATAAATGGCTTTTGGGTTGGCTTTTGGCAATTTTGGCTTGTTTGACCAGTCCACCAGCCAAAGAAGGTGTTTGGTAAGTGGTTGGTTGTGTTGGCTTTTGGCATCCCGCAAACCAACTTTTGGAAACCCACTATCACTATGAGTAACTTTTGGGGCTGGCTTGTGGGTTTAATTTCAATATATTTACAAGGCACCAGCTAATAATGACCAACTAATTTTACCAAACATTTTTTACAAATATCCATTGTCACCAGCCTCTCAAAACACGCCAATATAACCAGCCAACCTCTATCCGCTATCGGCCAACAACCAACACCGGCCATTTGCCAAATAGGGCGTAAATGTTGTCTACCAGCTTCACTTTAAACTCAAGTGCCCCACTCCCAACTCCCAATTCCAACCTCTGATACTCTCCCATGGAAAACCCTCACAATCTAATTCCACCGGAGCTTTTCCCGGACATCCTCAAGTGCCTTCCCGTCAAATCTCTCCTTCGCTTCAAATCCGTATGCAAAGAATGGCGCACCCTAATTTCCAGCCCAGATTTCATCAAACTCCATCTCAATCACTCACTTCAAACAAACTCAAATCACCTCCTCATATTGTCCACCCTATTATCTCTCTTCTTCATCGAACTCGACAATCCTGATCGCCCCGCCTCGCTCCAGATCATATCCAAACAACCTCGTACTCTCAACTGGGAACCTCCCAAAGTGGTTGGCTCTTGCAATGGCTTGCTCTGTGTTTATGATCGGGGTGACATCTGGCTTTACAATCCCTCAATCCGTTCTCGCCGAAAAGTTCTGGTGAGGCTTTTTACTGATTGTTTCGGGTTCGGGTATGATTCTGTTTCTGATGATTACAAGATACTGGTAATGAAATCACGGCCATCATATTTTCCGGGTGTTGATCCATCTTTAACTGTTAATAGTGTTGATACTCATGTGTTTAGCTTAAGGAACAATTCGTGGAAAAAGGGTCCGGGTTTTAGTTATGTGTTGGCGGGTGATCAGAAGAAGAATGCTAAGTTTAGTCATAATGCTCTGCATTGGCTTGTCAATAGGGGTGTGTTGGGTAAATGGATTGTTGCGTTTGAGCTTCATGATGAGACTTATAATCTGATACCATTGCCTGTGCTTGGAGAAAGAGAGAATGATGAGTTAGGGTTGGGGGTTTTGGGTGGGGAGTTGTGTATACAGGTCGAATATCGTGTGTTAGGGAAGTATAATATCGATGTGTGGGTGATGGAAGAATATGGGGTGACTTGGACAAAGTTGTTTCGTTTCCCCTATGAGGATGTTCTAGGCTCTGAGAAATCGATGAAGGCTTGGGCATATTCAAAGGGAGGTCGAAAAGTGCTGCTCGAGCAGGATTCTAAGTACTTTTGGCATGAAGTGAAAGGGAAAATGATGAGGGCTAGCCTAGGTGTTTCTGACTGTTATGCAGTGGAGGTGTGTGTGGGGAGCCTGGTTTCCCTTCCTGGAGATGAGAAGGTGAAACAAGAAGAAAAGGGTAATTTAGTGAAGTAAAGGGCAGCTATAATAACCTTGAGGTACTGCAATATTTTTCTTTCTGTGTGATCAAATTGAAGTGTTTTTCTGATGAAGTGTTTGTTCTGTACTTTGCATTTGGTCTTGCATGTTTGTTAAATAATTGTGTGGCTCCTTCTTAGGTCTAGAAAACTAAACAAAAGAGAATTATACATAATTGTATTTGCTAAAACTTAAGTTGTTTTTTTCTGTCCTGTTTGCTTCAAGGTACTCTACAATCAGTCATGTTGAGAGTAATGTTGGGCCATGGCACTTTCTAAGGGTTTTGTATAAGCATCGATGGGTCATATTCGAAGATGTTCCTTGGTTCTAGGTTCTGCCTTTTGATCTTTTATCGCCTTTAGCTATAACATGTTGCCTACAAGCTCCGACTATAAATTTGGTAGATGGACGAGTTAAAGATGCACTGTTTTTACCTTGTACCTTGACTTTTATATGGTGGTATATGTGATTTAACTTGATGCTTGGAAAATGGAAACGTGCAAGGCAGCGATAATATTTCATGATTCAAATGAACCTTTATCATTGCTTTCATCGATGCGTAAAACTCAACGTAATCTTTTTTTCTCAGGATATTGATTAGTGGGCTGCACAAACACGATCGAGGACAAGCTCAACGACATACAAGATGCTTTTGGAGTTGTTAAACTCCTGGTTTGGGTATATTTTGCGATGTTAATGGTAAGACCGGTGGTTGTAGATAATCTGTGATATACCTTTTGGTATTAGTCTTTTGGACTTCCTGTTGGCTTATGTATGGGAACTATTGTAGTAATCTTTTGAACTTCCTCTTTGTTCATGTGTGAAAGGCTGGGAGGTATGATCCCTTGATGTATGGAATGTGGTTATGTTAACTTAATTGCCTGACTTATCAAGTGTGTAGTGGCTAATCTTTTATCAAGAATTTTTGCTAAAGAAAACCATGTGTGTCATAATCATCCATTCACAACTCCTCTCTAGCAACTTGTGCATGGAAGTAAGAAATTGATCCGAGTCGGATAAGAGAAAGCAATACAAGTATAACATTTAGCCTTTCCTAGAATCCTGGTTTGAGGATGTGTTAGAGTTCTGCACAATGCATACCATGTACTGAGAAAGAAAAGATCACTTCTTGCCTAAAGAGCATCCAGCAGCGATACTGGTACCTGTACTAACATTAGACATCCCTTGTGGATGATTATACTCACAGGGCATAAGATTAGCATCAGAAAAGATAAGGGATCTGAAGAATTAACTGTCTTGCACTGACTAAAAAAATGTACATGACTCAAAATCATCATCGCCTTCTTCATATGGCAACGTCCTCTATGCTAAGCAGAACATCTTACGCAAACAATGTCCATTACTCGATGCTTTCACCTTGAAAATATCCGTGATGTTCACTTCAACTACCACTACATCCCCCACCTTGAAGCCCGGTCTATTAAGATCCTTGAATGACATAAAGGCTGCATGACCTGCGGATCTAGCTGATGCACTGAAACGTCGCACTAGAGCTGCAATAATACAAGATAATCAGCTCTCTTTTAGAGCGAGGGAAAAATTTAAGGATCATTCCACAGCATACTTTAAGATAATAAATCGAGAGGAACAAGGAAAAATTAGCTTAGAAAAGGTCGTGTATTTACTGGTTATCTTGTGGTCTTTGGCATGATCGGATTGATTCTTTATGCATAGTTCAAAATTGACATACAGTTTGCTTGGACAATTATAGGAAGCTAGAAGAAGATATAGCCCAAGACTACTCCTTTTACCGTCACGAGCCTTAGGGTACAACTGAAGTTGCCTACAAAAGAAACAGGAAAATGAGAAAACTGAGGATCAAATTAGCGAACATAATGAGGAATTTATGTAGAGCAAGTATGTACCATGATACTCCTTCAAAGTCGAAAGTAGGGGATTCGAGTGACCACGTTATCTCTGAGAAGTGCTTTATTCTCCAGGTATAAACGCGGTTAGGATGACTTCTTAGCATCGACATAGTTGCAGCTGTACTTGAAGTGTTGATTACAAACACCTCTACGCCAAATACACAGCTGTCATTGATAAGGAATCCATTGGAAGGATCGCGGAAAATATTCAGCTCCATCGCTTTGGCTACCCCCCATTCAGCCTTCAGAGCATGGAAGCGCCTTTCTCTTATATCTGCAATCATTTGTGAGAAATGTTAAAGGCTCTGTTTATATCGTCGTTTTCATATTGCATTCAGTCCAAATCAATTAAGTTCAGTTTTGCAATTTGCTATACCTTGGATGGTAAGATAGTTGTCGCGTAATTGATCATACACAAAGAATTTGTATGTCGCGTAGATGACCATGTCAGAATGGAGACGCTCAGCGAGTTTTAGGTAGAAAGATATATGACCCTCACCCATTTCTTTCTTGTTACCACAAGGATAAACTGATAATACCCTGCAACAAAAATTCCAAATACTTAAACAGAGGATTCCTTCAAAAATATTCCAACCAGGTGCAAGGATTATTAAGCAGACATTACAATTTAATTACTCAATTAAAAGAGTGATTATCGTACCATTTGTGGCCAGCAGCACTGAATTTAGTTGATTCAAAATTGCCTGGGCTGGATTTTCCAAAGGCTTTCATGACATTGGAAAATGATTGAATCTTCATTGAGTAGTCAGAAGGTGGTAACTTTCTCATCACTTGCACAAGATCTACAATATTTTCACCACGAGAAATTAAATTAATTTTTTTTGATAGAAAAATTAAATTAAATCTTCATTTAACTCGATCACTATATGTTATTAATAGCTAAAATGTTATCTGCTAAAATCAGACACCTTTTCAGCTTTAATTGTTAAGTTTTTAACTAATTTTTCAACTCTCATGACTTTTGTTTTGAAAAGCTATCCTTCTTTTTCAAACACCTTTTCAGTCTTTTACTACTTTTTTATATAGTTATTTAACTTATAAGGTATGTACAAGTTATTTATGCCAAACATAGCCTGAAATTATTTTTCAATAAAAAAAATAGTTAGTAATTAATCAAATAAATTAGGCTATGTTTAGCAAAATTGGCGGTTAGCTATAACTGTTTTATAATAATAGAGAAAAAAAACAGTACGAAATAGTTGAAAGATGTAATGAAATAAAACTAAGATAACTATATTTGGCTTGTAATTGAAAGCCGGTAAGGGAAAACATATCTTGCGGACGCCCTAAAGCACTCATGGTATCATTATGAATATACAAATCAGCTGTAGCTGTAATTTTAAAAGTTTAAAGCTAGCTGCTTTTGCCTAATATAGTCTTAAAGTCTAGCAAAAGCTGCAACTTGAACCTAGAAAAAAGGGACGACCTACTCCTTTTTGTCATATTTCTCCTTATTTTCTCCTTCTTAGGTCTAGCAAAAGCTGCAATAATAC
The DNA here is from genome assembly GCA_030267885.1 of Mesembryanthemum crystallinum. Lineage (NCBI taxonomy): Eukaryota > Viridiplantae > Streptophyta > Magnoliopsida > Caryophyllales > Aizoaceae > Mesembryanthemum > Mesembryanthemum crystallinum. The sequence continues at coordinate 20,655 of BSSO01001362.1, forward strand.
AAGAAAATCAGCTCTCTTTTAGAGGACGTTTATTTTGTCCTTATTTTGTCCTTCTTAGGTCTAGCAAAAGTTGCAACTTGAACCTTGCATCTTGTACTTTTTTATCTTACGTACCAAACAAGATTTTAGCAAAACTACAGCTACAGCTAATTTTTGAAAGTTAGCTATATTAGCTTTCACTTGACAGCTAGATTTTGAATAAAAGCTACAGCTTGAAGCTGCAGCTTGTTCTTTTTCACTCAACTACCAAACAAGATTTTAAGCAAAAGCTACAGCTCACAGCTCACAATTACAGCTAATTTTACCAAACATAGCCTAAGAGTAGGCTATAAAAGATAGATCTAGATTGTTCAATTAAATTAATTAACATTTAATTGTAATGTCAAATCCTTATATTTCGTTCGTTGTGAAATTAATATAAGCACATAAAATTGTACTAATATATTTGGTTCCTTTGTAAAAGAATTAAAAGAGCTTTGTTTTTACTAAATCGATGAGTTCTCTCCTTACGACCATGGCATTACACTGCCAAACATCAGTTTTCATGGAGCACCAAATTGACGAATACAAATTAGTATACATGTTAAATCTATGATTATCTAAATATTACTAGCTAGATTTCGAGCCTCCTGGGAAGGAGCTACACGAATTTATTCGTGGAATACCCGAGGCCGTGCGTTAGGAGGTGCCCTTTAGCCACGCCCAAGGAGAAAGTTCCTCCTTACAGACACCAAAAAAAATATTACTAGCTAGATTTTATCGAATTAAGGACAAAATAAGGAGAAATATGACAAAAAGAAAGAGATTAATGGTGAAAAGCAGTAATTAAGATGTTAATTACCATTACTATCATCATTAAAGCTACGCCTTGCCGGTGCAGAAGGAGTAGGTCGTCCCTTTTCTTCAGGGTCTTCTCTCTTCATCTCTTAAAATAGACTTTGTGCTCAATTTCAGCTAAACATCATTAACTTAAAAAAAATATTATTAGATGTTTGATGAGATTAATAAATAACTCAATGTATTTATATATACAATCTAGCAATCTTAAGCAAGACTCTCCACTCTCATTAGCAATAGAGTTCTATGTGTTCAAGGAGTACTAATTTGGGTTGAATAATGAGAGTACTAAATATAATCCATAATTAATTACTCTTGTGTGTATGAGGCCACTCCACTTTTACACGTCATCCCTGCCCAGTTATTACAACGTGCATGGAGCTAGTTTTTTTTTAATTAAGAAAAAACATCGACACCAACTTTAAGGTCACCTGTACTAGTTTTTAGATGACCAATATTAGTTTTTGATACATCAGCGCCATCGGTACTAATTTTTGGATTACCGATACCAATTATTAGGTCATTAACACTTATTTAAATACAATTTCTAATTTTCATGCTTGCATGCATTATAGAAAATACTATAATAGTATTAATTTTTTCAGTTATTGGAAAACTAATTTCAATATTTTTACAAATAATTCAAGAACCATCAGCTCTTTTCCCCTTTAGCTTTTTCCTCTCCCTGTTAACCCACCACTACTCTTTTACGACGACCATGCATCTCATTCTTTTTCCTTCATGGCACCAAAGGATTGAGCTCAAACCATCGCCATCGTCGAAGAAGCCAAGGGACCCAATAAGGAAATCAAAAAAGACGACATTATCGCCGACGGCCCCGACTACTCCAACAAAGGTGGAACAGTCGCAGTAGATCGACATTCGGGAGAGAGAAAGACAGATCCCTTCAATGATTTGTAAACGACGATAGCCATTAACGCCTTGCATTGCAAGTTTCTTTTTTTTTTTTTTTTTTTTTTTTTTNAAGTCGGATAGAGTCAACTCGATAGAATTTCTGTATTGAACTTTGAAAAAAAAAAAAAAAAAAAAGATAGAATTTGTCTAAAAGATAGAAACTTCCTAAATCCTGCGTGGTAGCAACTTGACTTGACTTACAAGGCAACAGTTTTAGGCAACACTTTCTCTATTTATAACGTTTGAGTGATGGCAAATACCGCCATATAGACTGCTCAAATTGCAGAGGAAGGAAGGAGAGAGAGTGAAAGAAAATTTGCAATAGCAGCTAAACTCTTTGTTGAGTACGACGGGAGAAGATGGAGATTCCGAAGTGGTTAGCGGCTCTAATTCATGCTAATTTCTTCAAAAGAAAAGGCAACAATATTGACACTGATTACAAGTATTGTTGTGTACGTTGTGCCTCAAAATCACTCACCGCAGTAGAGAGGATTGCAGAGCATAAAGATCACTGGGTTCTTGAGCCTTTAAAGTGTTCCGGCTACTGTGGGTACAGAGTTGACGACATTAAAAAGTTACAAGATCACTACTTTGGAAAGGGTTTGGATTTGGATATGGTTTCTGGTGTCGCTGAGTACACCATTAATAGTAACAAAATTTTCTATCCCAAATCAAGAAGAGAATTTAGACTTTACAAAGAAAGTCATGGGGTGACTAATTGTTGCTTTACTTGTGGGTTTAGAATAATGGTTAAGAGTGAGATACTTTATGATTTCTGCTCTATTCTTTGTAGCTTGATTTACCAGCTTAAGGCCCAAGATGATAAGGACAAGTTGGATGCCCTCACTGCACCATTGAAGAATCATCACCGAGATTCAGTCGTTGAGAAAAATTCAGTCGTTGAGAAAAAGGAGGAGAATTATGAGAAGGAAAAAAGCAGGGCCGTTTTGGAGAAATCCAAGGTTGATGATGCTAATAATAATGAAACTAATTTGATCAAAAAGGTGAAGGAGAAGAGAGGACATGAGGAAGAAAAAAGAAGTGGAGTATTATCGAAGAAATTGAAACTTGGTGCTAATGATGGTGGGATAAAGAAGCTAGAGACGAAAAGTAGTAAGGGGAAGGAAGTTGCAGTTTGTGAAGAAGTTGTTTGGAGTCCGATAATAGACGAGATTTGTAGTAAGGGGAAGGAGGTTGAAGTTGCAGTCTGTGAAGAAGTTGTTTGGAGTCCGATAATAGACGAGATTTGTAGTAAGGGGAAGGAAGTTGCAATTTGTGAAGAAGTTGTTTGGAGTCCGATAATAGACGAGATTTTAATGAATGATGGGGGTAAAAAAATTTCAGGATTAAAGAGGATGGAGATGGAGTTTCAAGAGAAACTGAAGAAGGCGGCTAAAAGGATGCTCAATAAGAAGAACAACAACAAAAATAATGATGATGATGAGAAATTACAGAGTTTGATTTCGGTTTCGATGGAGATGAATGACGCGATCATCATGTCAAATTGCAGGAAGAGGAGCAGAAAGGGTACACCATGCAGATCCCCAGTTTAGTTGTCACTTGAAAACTTGTAGGGCAATTAAATTCTATAAATCCTGTACAGGAACATACAGTATATGAATATGATTGATTATTTTGTAAATTATCTACCATTGATTATATAGTACTCCCTCCGTTTCAATATAATGTTAATGGTTTGACTTGCACGGTCTTCAAGACAACACTTT
>BSSO01001363.1:0-24123 GCA_030267885.1 Mesembryanthemum crystallinum
GTTCCATTTCCTCAATTTGTCTTATTGTTCATAATCTGTATGCTATGATTGTAGTATATTGGTGAGTATGTAATTTTCAAACAATCTTATCATCCCCATTCTTTTCCATTACTGACAATTTGGTATCTTTTATTTGTTTATGAATATTTCTGCCTTAAAGTATTGGATTCTCTCTGCAGGTACATCAATTTGTAACACGGAGGCTGGAGCAATATCTGGCGTGTATTATGGCGTGTATTAATACAAATTCCTTTGTTAAAATTAATTTACAGTATATTTATGTTGTTACTATTAGCCTGGAAGGAAGTGGGAGCTCAATGATTAAGCTTTCACATCTCCAACCTTGAGGACGGGGGTCCGATTTTCATGTACCCCTTAGTTGTTGAAGTTTATTGTGGTGTGAGCCTGTGGGCTAGCCTGGGAAAGTAATGCTAATGACCTGCGCCATAGGAGAAGTTTGTTATGATGTGTTTATTGGTGAAACATGAAATTTAATGTTTTGATATTTTTGCATCCTCTGACTTAAAAATAATGCTAGACAATTCTCAGTTTAGTGTATTTTTTTTTGATTGCCAGTTTAGTGTATTGAGATTTGATGCAGCTGCAGATAGTCAGCTATTTCTTCGAAGCTTCATATGGTCATTTGTATTCTAGTTGAGATTAAAGCACCCTTGTTCATGTTAATTGATTTATGGTGTCAGGTTGACAAGGGAATAAATCCAGAAATTGTCCGGTCCGTCCTCTTAGAACGTGGAAGTTGGCCGTGTGTGCCAACAAAATCGGCAATCAAGGTGCAGTATCTCTGATATAATTAGCTTGAAGCTTTGATTGCATTCATCTCTAGTGTCAAAAGACCAGCCCATTTTTAGTTGAGATTAGACCATTAGTTGACTTAAGTGCTTCTTTGACTCTTGAAAGTCAAGTGGGTTCTACTTTGAGTCAAAATCTTTAGCATGCATGTATCTATTTTCTTCTTTTTAAGAACTTGACAGGTAATTAATTTGGTTGTCACTTGGCCCATAAATCATCTTTAAATTTTTGGCAGATATTTCAAAATTATCTCACTAATTGTCAATTGTAAGGTGCAGAAATCTTGATTTCTGCAGACTTTAATTTTGGCACGATCCCAGCTAGATCCCTCCTCTTATTTGTGCTTCTCTAATCTCTACAATATCTTTCTTTTATTAAGTGTTTTTTTTCTTATTCCAGATGGAATTCTGTACAAAGATGACCTTCTTCCGAAGATTGTTGAAGCATATTCAAGACCAACAAGGATAGTCCGAGGAAAGGATGTAGATGTAGATGTAGATGCAGAGGTATGCTTCTTATCAGCTCATACATCTAGAGCTGGGAATGATAAACCTACTCAAAAGCCTGATCTGAACCTACTCAAATATATAGGGGCATAAGGCGTTGAACAGAGTTGAACAGAATTTACCCAAACCCAAAAAACCTGTAAGGTTATGGTCTAGGTTTAGGGCTGAGGTAAATTACTTGAATAAATCAAGAAGGGAGTACATTATTATTCCTTCTTATGGGACACTACATCATATTGCATATGCTTGGGATAAGTTGTGAAATTTATTTGTTGATACTGAAGACATTTCTGAGTCTTAACTGTCTTGAGGATAAATTGTTATCTTGGTAGTCTAAGAATACTACTTTTGATAATTAAAGTTTCCTTTTTCACAAACAATTGTTTCTTGCACACAAACTTATGAAGCTGCTTTTGAGACAAAAGAAGAGGAAGCTTTATGGAGTGCTATCTTGTCTGTGAACAGCAAAGTCCATCATGGTAATTTAGTTTTCGCACAGTTATGATTGTGGTATGGGATATTCATAGATCCAGCTCGAAACATCTGTTAAACTTCACTAATTATGATTTGTTTCATTCTCTTCAACAGATGTTGAAATTGATGATGTTGTTGATGCATCCGCGCAATTAGTACAGCCACTTGCTGATTTCTTCGACAATGTATTTGTAATGGTGGTACGTTCCTTGTTTCCATATGATGAACCTACGAGCATTTTCTCAAACTTTAAATGTGAAACTCAAGGAAACATATCGATGATTTTGTGCAGGATGATGAACGGGTTAGGAGGAATAGGCTTGCTCTGCTTAAAAGTATCGCAGACCTTCCAAAGGGGATTGCTGATCTTTCAGCTTTGCCAGGATTTTTGAGGCGTTTAGATCGACATTTAAGTAAGCTACTTTGTACATTATCTTTTGATATATAAGATCAATATAGCAGAAAATTAAGGAGTTCTGCTTCTCCAATTGATCATGTATGCGACGAATTGCCCTTCCCTGATGATTTATTGGGGCTTCTTTACTAGAAATAAATGAGAGGAATGATACAGGAAGTGTGTAATCGATTATATGAATTAATGTAATTATAATTATTAACTACTAAAATCATAATTACATGATTAAAAGTGTTGATAATTACAGCCCAATTAACAAAGTTTTATGAGTAAACCATTAGCATGTGTATAACCATAATAGATTCGAATGAAAAAAACGTATTGCTCTGTGAGCTGTAGGTTTCTTCTTACTTTTTCATTGTTTATCCTTCTTTCTGTTTCAGAATGCTCAAAATTTTTATTCATTTGGTCATTGCATTGTTTCCATATTTCCAATTTTAGTCAATTACCCATATCAATCTGAAAAATAAACTTTTTGTATTTATAACACAAGATGAGCTATAATTATGAGCTATAATTTTGGGAAGTTTATTACATGAGACCTTAATAACAATAAGTCTCATTTAATATTATCACTTAAAATGATGGATAAATTAAAATGATTAGGACAGAGGGAGCAGCTAAGAAATCCCTAAACTGTGGAAGGCATGTTGATATGCATATAGAGTCTAGACAACTCATGGACATAATTGGTTGGACCTAGCACTTAGCAGGTAGTCTTTTCAACTACATTATATTGATCATTCTTAAATCCAAATTCACACTAGATTTGCTGACTGCTTAGATTTGGCCAACTACCCTAATCTATATTTATAACAGTATTTAGCAAGTATAAACTATTCATATCAACTACTAGAACTCTGCACTTGCTTGTTGCTTAAAACTAAAACTAAAACTAAAACTAAAACCAAAACAATCAGAACATGCATGAAAAAACTGAACTAGGAACTGTGACATGAAGAGGGATGGATATTCACAAACACAGCAGGTCATGTGCTAATCGGAGCAACACGAAACTGATTCGCCACAGCACTTCGTAACTTCCCCATGAAATGATTAGATTTAGTGCTGTTGCTCCTCCCAAATCTGGCCATCTTAGGGTGGAACAAAGAGCTAAGCATAGCCTCCAAGCTTGCTACAGAGTACTTGACATATTTACCAGGACTTGACCCAGTTTCGACCAGATAACCATAGTTGTGAAGGTAACACCTGTAAGTAGGAACCACTAGTTGAACTATAATTTGGCATGCTTTCTCTCTCACCACATCATCTGACACGACCCACTCGAACTGCTGCTTGTATATTTCCTCGAAAACCTCATTGAATTCCCGAAGCCTCTTCTTCACCAGTTCCTCGGTAGTGGTTCTTCGAGGGGAGAATAGTACTAGGTCTTCTTCACTAAGGATTTCGGGTAGCTTAGCCCAACTCTCTTGTAGATATCTTTGTGCATAGCTCTCCATTTTTTGCTCTTGCCCAGATACCCAGTTTTCTCCCATTAGGTCACTGAAAACTGTATCCCGTAAAAACTCAACCATGTAGGTATAGTTGTTCATCAGGAAAAAGTAAGACAAGGAAGTGTCCTCAAAGGACTTAGACCATGTCTCTAGGTTAACTTCCAATGCCTCTATTATCTTGTGGAACTCTTTTCTGAGAATCCCATCATTTGAATTCGATCTTCCCCCGCTCCAAGTTTGATGGATCGAGAGGACATGAGAGAGAATTGGCCTGTAATCATCCTCGAGGAGCATGATGCAGTAGTTTGTGACAAAGGTGACCAACCTAGGCACACTACCATCTAGAGGAGGAGGGATCATGCTGTGTCTTTGAAGCTCCACTTGAAGCCGGAGCTCATTAAATATCTCACACGCTCCATGGATCACCCTTTTGACAAGTTCCCTCGTGAGGGTTTGGATTTCTAGACACGGTTTTGAGCCAAAGAGGTTGTTGAAGTCGACTCTGAGCCTGTCCAAGACTGCAAACATGTCTAGCAACTTCAGGAGCTTGATCGCGTCTTTCTTTGCCTCTGTGACTTTGTTTCCGAACTTGAGCAGCTCAAGGAACCCTGATTGGGTAGTGATCTTCGCAAAGCAGGAGAGAGAAACATCGGTACCAAACTTGTCGAAAACACCCTTGCAGAGCTCAAGCTCACCATGCAAAACATGTTTCAGAGCAAACTCCATATGCTTGCTCCATTGGAGTATATGATCTTCAAATTTCTGTACAGAATCTGATTCTGAGATTTCTATTTCGAGGTAGCTCAAGTTAAGGGCTTGTATTGCTGCCCTTGCTTTTGAGCTCCTAACATCAGCATAAATAGTTTTGCAGTTCTCAAACCTGTTGTTGGCTTTTAACCTCTCAATAACAGCATTCAGCTTCTGATACGCAGTTTCTGATAATCGACGAGAAACACAATTCTCCTTCAGCAACTTCCTCAACTCAAGCTCCAGTTTGTTCAACGAGTTGCTCAGCACACCTCCGTTGAGCAAGGAACGCGTCTCCAAAGCCTTGAGCTCCTTAAGAATCCTCAATGATCTTTGCACATTCAATATGTACTTATCATCAGCCAGCTCGTTTTCATCTAAGAGCTCGACAATATCCTCCATCCACTGAACTGCTAACCCACAGTTGTTAGAAAGAAACTTAAGCCCCTCCTCCAGCTGCTTGATGAGAGACAAGTAACCCCCAATGTCGCCACCTGTGGGACCCGTCATGAGCGACTTCTCAAGCCCATGGACTGAATCATAGATCTTCAAGACTGCTGCTACAGGCCCAAAGGCCTGGTCCACATGTTTCCCAACCGCAGAAAGAGTGCATTTTCGACTGTAGGTGGAACGAAGCTCATTCGACAGAAATGGTAGGCTTTGGCTAATCTTATCTAGTCTAGACCTGGTTTCATCAATTTGAGAAGAAAGAGAGTTTGATTTCTCTAGAGCGTCTCCTAGGCACTTCCGAGCAACCAAGAGCTTGTCCATGTTGCTCTCAGCCGCCTCCATTAAAAATCGGCCAAGGAAGACATAAGGATAAACACTTTGAGCAACTAACTATAATGAGTTTCGGGACACAAATAAGCAATGACAGGGGAAAGGGGAGACCACCTGCATTGTTATCCACTAAAACAGGGGAGTTGGGAAATCAGTGTCTAATATCCTCACCAAACATTACCAAATTGGAAGTCAGAAGATAGGGGGAGTTACCAGCAGTTCAAAAACAAGCCTTGCTTTTAGGACAAGTTTCTCACTCAACCTCAACTAACCATTAGTTAAGAATTTTTTAGTTTCCTTTATTTTGTAGATTAACATAATACTACAAGTTAATCAAAAATATTGGGCAAATGACTTCCCAAGAATTGGGATATAGATTTTGTAGCATTTACTTGTGGTCTTGGCACAAAATCTTGACAGGAAGATTTGCGGCTGCAGGGTCTGGCACCAATGCAGACAAAAACAGCAAGTTTGATAGATCTACCTAAACACAGGAGTTGTAGTGAATTACTTATCCTTCAGTTTTATATATTTGTCGTCTTATCTTTTTAAGGCCGAACTTTAATCTTAAGCTTTTTTTCAAAATATAAATATACAAAGAAATAATATTATGAAAGACTTTCTAATATGTATCTTAAATAAATCAATATTTTTTTTCTTCTTATATTTAAGGTCAAAACTCGAGCTAGAAAAATAAAAACAACAAATAAACATTACAGGAGGGAGTAATGATATCGCGATAATCACAAACACTAGGAAAGCTTTAACTTTTCTTTTATGGCAAGTTTCTGTTACCATAAGGTATTGTTTTATGCTGGGTATTTTATGGCAGGGCAGTAAAGCAGGTCTACCAATTCTGAACATTACAGCCCAGCGCCCTACCAACCGGAGCATGAACAAGGAATATATCCAATCAAAACGTAGGGGAAACATAAGAAGCTATCGTTAAACCATTGTAAGTTGATGGGTTCAGATTTAAGAATGCTAATTAACAAAGATTGTGAGCATGAACTCAAATAAAACCGACTTTTGACTTTTGTATTTATTGGTCAAAGGTTAAGGCCCTGCTCAATTCAGTATGGCACATAAAAATAAAATCAAAATAAATGAGAATTAAGTATATAGTGACATGCGAGAGAAAAGTAAGTTGCAGAATTGAATTAGATTGAGTTGAATCGATTCAGTATGGTAACATTGAAATGAACGGAGCGTAAGGCCCTGTTTGGCAAATAGTTTACATACATCGCGAGCTCCCTAGAGACTATCCTTGACATCAACCTCGGAATAATGTTGTTCTTGCCAAGATTGATGTAGATGTATTAGTTGATCCTGATTAGGAGTTAGATTAATTCCATCATTTACAAGATCCAATAAGTAGAGGGAAAAAAGTGCTGGTACGATTACTGCAGATCGTGATAACAATTTTCGAATACACATATGAAGCAAACACATAACAGTTGTGGTAGAGAACCACTGAACCAGGAGGTAAATGGCAAGGAGATAGATATTGAACACGTATTTTCATTTAAGACTTAAGAATGAAGGCTAAAATTTGTATAAAACACTCGTCAGCCAAAATACTAGCAAAAAGTGAGGGACAACAGGAGGTACTTATCTAAGCTCAGAGTCAGACAGGAGTAATCGCCTTCAACTAGCTTTCTGAAGGTAAATTCTGGAAGTAGAATATTAGCACTAAGTATAACAATGATGTTTGTATAGGTATATACAGGTGATACCAGTTCCAAGACACAATGGATGATGCCAAAGTAGGAACCGGAACTTCGTCGTGTGTTCAGTATGATCCTGTTGTCGCGATGGCTGGTGAATGGCTTCTGTTTTACTGTTATTCTGACGTACCCAATTAGGATGCCAACTGCTTGCTTCACAATATTCACATTTATTTCCAAAAAAAAAAATCCTCCAATGACACTTTCTGCTTACAAGTTAGCAACAAGGAATCCACATGCCCTTTGTAGTCGTAATCTGATCAAATCCAGCAAAGAATGGATGAGGAAAGGCAACAGAGGAAACAATGGGGTTGCTAAAATTAGGTCTAATCAACTCCCAAGATATACGATAGGAATAATTAACAGTTAAAAACAGAGCCAAAACAGAGCAACATCATAAAACTTACAGCAGCTAAGTCGGGAAGCTTAGGTTCTTTGACTCGATGATGTTGTCTAGAAACTCCTCCTGAACCTGGAGGAAAAGAAGCAGATTGAGATATATTCGGTTGTCTGATTTGATGATGTTGTCTAGAAACTCTACCTTCTGAACCTAAAGGAAAAGAAGCAAAGTGACTATTCAAGTATGGAATTGGGATGAAACATTCAGGCACCTAGCAAAAGTAGTGCATATCATCCATAAAAAGAACACAAACTGACATTCTACAACAACCATGAACTCTAACTATGCGAAAGTTGTTTTCACTCCCATAAGAAATACAAAACCTGTCTGCAAGAGGGTTATGAATAATCAATACAATAAACACAAATTTAAACATGATGAAAATTTCTAGGATTCACAAGTGGTTAAGCATTCTGTGTCTCACTCCATCATGAGTTATTTCCTCAAGGTAAAGTCAACAATACAAGATCTGCTCCCAGCATATCATGGCATCATAGCCATCAAACAAGTTCAACTAATATGTTGCACTCCAAATTAGCATGAATTTGGCCACCTATCCCACTCTTTTTAGTATGAAATTAATGAGATGACCAGTCATATGCACCACAAAACAAGAAAATTGGAGTTCTGATCTATATTTAACAGCTGATCAGAAAATGTTCACAAACTAAAATGAACTAGAACTGTAAGTTGAAGAGACATATATAGGGATGACTAATCAAATAATAATTATAGGAGCACAAAACTGATTTTCCACATCATTTTATTTACCTATCTTACGGAAGGATTTGGTACTATTTTTGCTACCATATTTGGTCATCTTAGGTTGGAACAAAGATCTGAGCATAGTCTCCAAGTACACAGCAGAGTACTTCACATGTTTACCACGACTTGATCCCATTCCCAACAGATGAGAATACTTGTGAATGTAACTCTTGTAAGCAGGAACCACAGCCTGAACTATAAGCTGATGTGCCTTCTCTCTCAACCCATCATCCAACAACATCCAATCAGACTGTTTCTTGTACATGTCTTCGAACGCTTTGTTGAATTCTCTAAGCTTCTCCTTCACCAAATTCTCATTAGTTGTTCTGTCAGGAAAGAATAACATTAGGCTTTCTTCGCTTAGAATGACCGGTAGCTTTCCCCAGCTCTCTCTTATGTATTGTGCCTCATAAGTTTCCATTCTATGCACATACGCACTTAGCCAATCATCTCCCATTAGGTCGCCAAAAGTTGTGCCGTCCAAAAATCCATGCAAGTACCTGTAGTTGTTCATTAGGAAAAAGTAAGATAGGGCAGTGTCCCCACATGTCTTGGACCAGGTCTCTAAGTTGACCTCTATGGCTTTCACTATTTTTCGGAACTCTTCTCTGAAAATCCTGTCATGTGATATGTTTTGGTTCCAAATCTGATGGATCGAGAGGACCTGAGAAAGACTTGATCTGTAATCATCCTGGAGGAGCAGGATACAGTAGTTAGTGACAAAAGTCATGAAACGAGGAACACTTCCATCCATAGGAGAACAGGTCATTTTGGATCCCTGGACCTTCACTTGAAGGGAAAGCTCAAAGAATATTTCACAAGCCCCATCCACCACTCGTTTGACGATATTCCTTGTAAGATTTTGGATTTCTAGACATGCTTTGCCACCGAATAACTCGTTGAAGTCCAACCTCAGCTTGTCCAAGATGGAAAATACATCGAGCATCTTCAGAAGCTTGACAGCATCTTTCCTAGCTTTGGTGACCCCATTACCAAATTCAAGTAGTTCTAGAAACCCTGACTTGGCAGTAATTTGTGCGAAACAACTCATGGAAGCATCAAACCCACACTCGTCGAAAACACTCCTACAGAGCTCATACTCTGTTCGAAGAATGTGTTTCAAAGCAACCTCCATATGCTTACCCCACAAATCTATATAATCTTTTAAGCACTCTACAGAATCTGACTCGGATATTTGTATCTCAAGGTAACTCAAATCCAGAGCTTGTAAAGCTTCCCTTGCAGTTGAGCTCCTCACATCAACATACATAGTCTCACAATTCCCAAATCTGTTCTTAGCTTTTAATATCTCAACAATCACACGAAGCTTTGGGATTACAGAAGGCTCTGGAGATTGACTGAGCCGCCTGAACTCAACCTCCAGCTTGTTTAAGGAGTGACTCAAAATACCTCCATTAAGCAGGGCACTTGTAGCCATGGACTTGAGCTTTTTGAGAATTCTTAATGTTTTCTTCACATTTGACAAGTACTTATCATCAACATGACCAACCATGTTATTCTCATCTAGGAACTTAACAATATCCTCCATCCACTGAACCGTTAACCCACAATTATCATAGAGAAAACTCAATACATCTTCTTGCTGCTTGATGAGAGACAAGTAACCCACTACATCCCCATTAGGTCCCTCCATGAGCAACCTCTCAAGCTCGGATACCGAATCACAAACCTTCAAAACTGCCGCTACAGAGCCAGACGCCCGGTCCACAAGCCCTCCAACCAAAGACAGATTGGATTTCCGGGCATAAGTCAAATAGGGCACGTTTGATTTACCGAGCTTTCCTAGTTTAGACCCTGCTTTATCAATCTGAGAAACAAGATGTTTTGATTTCTCCAAAGTCTCTCTCAAACACTGCTTAGCAACTATGAAGAGTTTGCTATTGTTGCTCTTAGCCTCCTCCATTGACAACACACCACAAAGAACACAATCAACAACGCAAACCTATCAACAAACACCACTGTTTAGCAACAAAGATGAACCGCAAAACTACCCAGAGAATTTCTTCTACGAAGGCGAAGAGAAATACCCTAATTTCTTACCAAAAAAATAGAAATACCCTAATCTTGGAGAAAAAAGAAAAAGAAGAAATATTACCTATTCTACTATATTCTCTGTCTATATAAAATAACAATATTAAGGTAAGTCGGTTTATAATTTCACGCGGCAAAAAATAAAAAGCCGCAAATTCTTAATCACGCGTATGACTACTACTATGAAAACTAATTTAGGTTAAAGCAAAATTAAGAAAAACAAAATTGAGCGAATTGATTCATAGCTAACGCAATTCCCTCGATCAACATTCAACACCAATGCGATTCGAAACCAAGAGCCTTTTCGATCATTTTGACTGAGACAGCATAGCATACATGATACTATGAAATATAATTATGACGGATAAAAATGGGGATGAATTAAACTTGCGTAATTGAAGCAGAAGAAGAAGAATGAATGAATGAAGATGTAAATCCAGATTTTTAGGGTTTATCAGAGAAAAAATCGAATTGAAAGAGTAGCGTACCTCATCAGGCTCATTGTCAGAATTTTGGCGATGGAATTCACCCTATCAGTCTCTATGTATCCAGATTGTGATCGAGTTAGCTAAATTTTTCAGAAATTATTCTAAATTTAGTAGCAGGGACGAAATTTGGGGAAGGGAGAATTGAGTGGCGAAAGTGAGAGTGAGAAATTTGAGGAGTGGAAGTTTGTTTGAGAGGGAAAAAGTCGTTAAGAGAGGTGGTTTAAGGGGACAAACTAATATTAAATGCTAATATATGATTCACATAAAATTAAGAGAAATCGACTATCCAAGAGGTGTTGGCCCACTAATAAACAAGTTTTGGCTTATACTCACGGGTAAGAGAAAGGGACTTAAATATGGAATCTAATATATTCAATATTCAAATATTATTATTATTATGCCAAGATTACAAAAAAAAAAAAAAGAAAAAAAAAGAAAAAAAAAATCTTACTACATCAAAATCTCATTGGCATGCCTTGAAATGATCTTTTTTGAAGATATCTAAACAACATTAGATATAATTGTCCTTAAAACACAAGTATGACTTGTAAAATGAAATTAGTCTTTGGCATGCCCTTATAGCCTTATGGGATGTGTCATAATATATTCTTGGGGATATTATGCAATATGGCTCAAAAAATAAATATTTTGAACTAAGAAATTTTGGGCTACCCTTTGATATGGACCAGCATGAGTTTGGTTGAGATTTTCAGCACCAATCTATGGCCAAGAGATTCGTTCATGGCCTCTACAAGCCTATGCAACTTAATTATAACCACTTTATAATTACACATGGTATATATATATATATTGGAGTTTTAAGATACTGAGAGGTTATCAAATAAAGTCTCGTTTAATATGGTTAAATGAACACCTTAGTCCTATCTTCAAATTTGTTCATCCCCTTGATCAATTCCCACATGAGCTAACCAATCAGCTACTCTATTAGCATTACAATAACAATGTTGTACACGCACTATAGCCAATCGCCTTCCTCTATCCTTGCTTTGCATTGTTTGATGATATGATGATATAAGGGCCTGTATAGGACTAACATCTTATCAATCATCCCAACAAAAACTTCATAATCCATGCATTCAGAAAATGATGACATTGGTGATCATATTTTTAATAGGATAGAGTAATTTTTCGTTTTATACCTTAATAACTGGTACACCGATATAATTCACGTTGGAATTCAACCCTGATTATTATGACTATATATTCACTTCACACACTGGCCTACGGCATTATAATACATTGATCATCTTTTACTTCGTTCATTTTTCTTATTCCCGTTGTTTTGGTCAGAAAAGTATGGAAGGAATATCTGAAAAATGGCGGGTTCTTACTCCTTTGCATCAAAATTTTATTTTTTAAAAAAATGGCGGGTCCAGATATTTTAGCAAGTGGAATGACTTCTGTAGCATTGCAATTCAACAATTAAAGCCTTGAAAACTCATAGTACTTTTTTATTTTTTATTTCTTATTTTTAATTTTTATTTTAATTAATTTATTATTATTATTATTATTATTATTATTATTATTATTATTATTATTATTATTTGGCAAGATGCCAAGAAACATGCCTACACTTACGTTAATATTATCCAAATTTAAACAATTATACCCTGTCTATTACATCCCATCCAAATTAAATATAAAGTTTTTTTTTTTTGTTTTTTTTTGCAATTTAATTTCAAGTTGGTTGCAAAGAGATCTCTAATCTCACATGTGGTGAGATGTTCTTGTGAAACAATAGGGTGTCACTATTTTGTTTATCATCAGTAATTAAGTCTAATAATTTAAAATTTGGTTGACTCAGATCCATACCACTCTCCTCACTCATTTGCTATACAATAGATCATGCAATTTATCTTTGTTCTTTATTCTTATTGGAGAAGAAAGGTAACTAAAATTCACCTTGGGTTGGGATACGAATAACATCGTAAGATGTCTACCAAATGTGTTATAATAGGTTAGAAATATATATTTTACTTGCTAGTTGCTAGCATAATCGTTGAGGTGAAATTATTACTAAACAGATTTAGTTACGGAATATGGTTACCATTGCTAAATGGTGGTTATGAAAACATTACAAATTCATAATTTAGTTGGAACCAACTTTCTTTGAATTCAATGCACCTTAACTATAAGTAAGTACAAATGATCATGAGTATAAGCACATTTGTTTTTTTCACTTAAATCTAGTAATGTAGATTAACATGAAAAGTGAATTCATGATTCCATCATGTGAAAACCTAGCTTGTAGCTACTAGTTGAGCTGTTCATTTTTGTACTTAGTTCTAGCTAGTTGCTTCTATTATATGCTCATTATAATGCATTTAATTAATATTAATCACTCAAAAAAAAAAGAATAAAAAAACAAAAAACAAAAAAAATACTACATTTGATTAATAACTGTGACTTAAATTTGAGTTATGAAATGATTGGATTTTAGCAGAGAGTGAATTAATTATCTAAAAAAGACTTTTTGGAAGGTAATGAGTTTCCCTCATGTGAAAGTTTTTAAATACTCACCTCAATTATTGTTAAGCTTTCTTTGTCAAATGCTTTCCTTCTCCCTTCCATCTAGCCAAAGCTTTTAATTCTAGTATATATTAAGCTACTATCATGTGGTTGCTTTTTAATTGTTATTATTATTGGTTCTTAGGCAAAAGTTGGCAATTATTATTTTTCTTAATATGCTTGTTTACAAGATCCATTTTGATTAGGATGAGCTAACACTATCATTAGTATTAGTTTATTACTTAGGTTAAGACAAGCAAGGAAAATTCTTGCACAACATGGATTGAAGATGATTTTACCATAGCAATGGAAAGATTCAAACCTATATAAATACTACAAGTATACCATTGCATTGTAAATAAAGGCTTGGTATATTAATCAATCTAATAATGTAAGAGTAATTTTAATTTAACGCTCAACACCAATATTTTATTTGTGTAAATATATATCATCTTAGGACTTTTTGGAAATCATTTATCACATTTCAGTTCTTATTTACATGCACCATAAATCAAAAGTTCACTTTCATGGCAATTTTTTGATTCTTGTTTGTTATCATGTGTCGATTAACTTAATTCACCCAATTTAATTTTTGTCTACTACATATTTTTTTCAAATGTATTTGCTGCTTAAATTTTTTTTCCTCCTCTGGTCTCAAGATACATTGCATGATTGCGTCTAATTTTTAATCAATTGTATCAACTTTACTTTTAACTAGTTCAGTGAATAATGTATAGGTTCATATAAATCGAACTGTATGTCAAATTTGAATTCCATGATACATATTATTAATAAGTGCATGTATCATACTAATATGGTTTGATGACTAGTCATACTATGAATATGTCATATGCTTATGTAGCATGACACATGTCAATCACAAAAACAAATCAGAATTCTTTTAATTAATTTATAAGTATTGTACCATCGTACCCATTAGTCTCCCCAATACTGTGGAAAGCAAAAACGTCTACATTCGGTATCTAGTAGTATTTTTCTAGGAAGTCGACCCAAAGACCATTACACCATAGGGAGGGAGAGGGCCCACAAGCCCTCAACACATAAATGTCCCTTAATTCTACGTAATGATACTTAAACTCCCAACTAGGTGTGAGAAATTGATCTACCATTCGAGTTCCCATCTTTTACTCTCAGTATGCAGTAGTGTAGTAACAAAGACACAACATTTTACCAAAAGCATAACAGTGGAAAGTGGAAACATGGAGAGTAAAAACTAAGAATAATCAAAAGTAGATGAGTATCAAATATATGCTCACATGGATTTCAATGAAGGACATCAAACATTGAGTACATCATCTTTGCTTGCAAATTAAATGCAATGATTACCTCAATTATAGAGTCATTTCCTAATTAATTAATGCACATTCACCCTAATGATTCTTGTAGTAGATAACAATTCTGGAATCTAACTATTATTCCAATATTGAGGTAAAAGATTAAGAACATACAGTACATACTGGGTTATTATAAGATTTGCATAGATAAATACATAGAATTTTGCACTTTTTTTTTTTTTTTTTTTTTTGAAAATGACAAGAAGTCTGCCCCATTGACAAAGTCCCACCAACCAAAAAAGAGAGGAGAAACCCAAAAATGCCAAAACCACAAAAAGGTGACGGTCTAAGGAATCAAACCTACCACTAGAGAATATATTAAGGAAAAATCTACCCTCATCTTAAACTAAAGAATGAATAAAGGAAAAATCTAAATTTAAATCGTAAATTCAAGTACTATATGATACTCCCAAATTGTGATGTTCCATATGTATTACTCAAATCTCGGATTTCTCAGTAAAAAAATAAGGAGTGGACCTGGATTAAATCTTGAGTTACTCCACTTAATGATAATTGGTTTTACATTGATTTGGGATATATTCATTCATTAGAATCGGTCCCAATTAAAATCAAAGTCGCAGTCACAATATCCATCTGGACAACAACTTTTTTCAATTCAAAGCACCTTAAATTGCTAGTTTGTCGAAATAGCAAAAAGATGAGAGATTGAGCAAGTAGATTTGCAGATGATAATGATGTTTTTAGGTCGATTTTTGGAAGCCACCTTAGACATTTGTCATATTATTACAATTAGGTGAACTTAGAATTGAAACCATATAAATGAAAATTCACGACATGACTTATTTTTTCAACCTCTGTACATGACATTCTTCTATATTAAAAAAAAAAAAAAATGCACATTACATATTAATTTTATAATTTCATCTGATGATACTACAAGTTTAATACTCCTCTTATCGAAAATCCTATAATTGACATGAGGAATATGCCATTTACACCTTAGCTTGTTACCTACTCCCTCATTTACAAGAGTCTTCATTTTTTTTCCCCTAATCAACTTTGACTCTTTGTTTTCAAAAAAGTATAATAAGTTGTTGTATGAAAATGATATTATTTGAGTTTCTACAAATATACATCTAAAATGACATTATTGTAAAAAAAAAATTAACTATTATACCTAAATTTAAATAAAGAGCTCTAATCCTATCAGCCTATTCACTCAGAAGGAGGGTTACAATGAAGTATGACCAAAATGAGAGCCACAAAACTGAACGTATCATTCAGTTGCCAGAACGTATCATTCAGTTGCCATTCGAGTAGAGAGCCCACCACGAAACTTCAATCGAATTCCTAAAAAAAAAAAAAAAAAAAAAAATTGAAATCATGGGCATTTTCCTTTTTTTTTTTTCTCATCAAATTTCCCAAAAAATATTTACTAATAGCCAAAAAGAGAAAAATAAAATAAAATAAAACCCAACGTGGTATATGATATGATTGAGTTGAATGATGAATGTCTTTGGTTAAGGGTGTCGGTGGTGGCTAAGCACAGCACTCTTTCAGCACCAACAGCAACAACCAAACACTTGGTCTTCTTCGGCTCCCGCAGCTGCTCAACTCCTCCCCTTTGCACCCATTTTCTCTCTCCTCCAGTTCCCATCTTCGTTGGTCAATCATCATCAATATTTAATCTGCAATCAAACAAACAAGTAAACGATTTCAATAACCCATAACTTTTATTTATAAATCCCTCTCATTTGCGTTTTTCAATCACCATTTTGCTAATCACAATTTTTTTCTGGGTTTTTGCTTTGTTGGGTTCTTTTCTTTCTTTCGTTTTTTTTTTTTTTTTGTTTTTCCAGTGGGGAAACTTCAGAATGTTGAGATCTGAGAGAGAACAGCCCAAAGATAAGAGGAAAAAGTCTTCTTCAAATTGCTGTAGTGGGATCTTGAGAATCATGATCGATCCAAGGCAGATTGTTGCTGGTCTTCTTACCATCACTATGTTTATTACTCTTGCTCATATGATTAAAAGAGACCATTTTGACAATCATTCTCAGGTGGGTTTTCTATTTTTTTATTTGATTTGATTATCCTTTGCATTGTCAATTTTTTTCCTGATTTTGTTGATTTTAATTATCCTGCAATTTTAGTTTATATGTGCTTGATCTAAATTCTAGTGATTTTCATGTCTA
The DNA here is from genome assembly GCA_030267885.1 of Mesembryanthemum crystallinum. NCBI lineage: Eukaryota > Viridiplantae > Streptophyta > Magnoliopsida > Caryophyllales > Aizoaceae > Mesembryanthemum > Mesembryanthemum crystallinum. The sequence continues at coordinate 16,656 of BSSO01001363.1, forward strand.
TTGAGATTTTTATTTTAGTGTATTTTGGGTTAAGTAATTTTGGTGGGATTTCAAAGATCTTAATCAGCTTATTTTTTCTGATTTTGGTTGAATAAAGATTTGACATTTTCTGGGTAGTGTAAATTGTACTATAAATTTGTTGTTCATTTATGTCTGACATTTGTTTATCCTCTTCTTTATATGTAGGTTAAATTGTCAACACCTCAAAATGGGCCTTTTGAAGGTTCCAAGTTTGCTGAAGAGACTGTTGATTCAGTTGCTACTGGTGGTGGGCTATGGGGTGAGGATGCTCCTGAGCTAAAACCTTGTTGGTCCAAACCAAGTACAGGTATCGATCTTCGACATCGATTTCATATATGAATCTTTGAAAATAGATGTTACAACCGCCTGATTCTTAATTTTATCCATCCTCTCTCTTGCAGAAGATTCCGTTGAAACTGAAGGATTTGTTACTTTCTCCTTAACTGATGGTCCAGAATATCACATTGCACAGGTTGCTAATCACTAATTAGCCCTTTTTACATTTATTGCCAGAGTTTTGAAATGTGCCTAATCGCAGTAAGAGATACACTGTAGGATCTTGGAAGTAGATTCATTTGGTGATTATTTGTTAGCAATAGTTTTCAATTGAACTGTGGATGTCGAGAGTATTGCCAGCTCTGCTGCTGCTACCTGCATATGCAATTGGTAGGCGTGTCTCAGTGTCGTGGCATCGACATTGTCAATATATCAATCTAGCAAAATCATGTCCAAGATAAATGAAGGTCAACACAACAGAGATACACCTGCATTTAGTTTGTTTTTAAGAGTAGCTGGGAGGGTGAAAAAAATTGCATGCTTGTCTCTTCTTGTTGTGTCTATGGAAATTTATATAGAATACCATTGTTCCATAGGTTTCGAGGGTCATATGTCATAAATACAGCAAGCAGACAGTCACCAAACCGTGGACATTCCTGTGCTGCGTTAATTATACAGTAATAATTGTAATTTTGCTTTTGCACAGATTGCTGATGCAGTAGTGGTGGCGAAAAGCATTGGGGCAACTCTTGTACTTCCTGACATCAGGGGAACCCAGCTGGGGGATGAGAGGTCTGTGATCTATCATGTGAATATGTGATTATGAAGTGTCTTTTCTTGTTTCCTTTCATGGTGTTGCTGTTGCCAAATGTGAGTTGGGATCCTCTCCATTTATTGGAAGTTTCCATTTCCTAAATGGAGGGTTAGATCTCCTTCTAGCCAATTTTTAAAAAAAAGTAAAATTAAAAAGTCACAAAACAATGAAAGAAGGATACTTAGCCCTCCATTTTCTTTTGAAAAGTGGAGAGGATCAAACTCATTGAATGCTGACCTTTTTTTTTTCTTCATGTTGTGTTGGATTTTAGCTTCTGTTTTTCCTACTTTTATTGTAGTAGTAATTGCCTAATTGGCTGCCAATAAATGAACACTATGCATAGAATGCTTGCCCTGTCTGGGGAACCATGCTATATGGATTGCAGCCCTGTTCTTGCGATGAGATGTAATTCTTTCCACTTCATTATCAAGAGATGTTACATCCACCCATTGTCATATCCAAGGCCAAATTTGTGTCCAGTTCTAAATGATAACTGTAGGATTGTAGTGAGTCCATAGCCTAATGCTTACGAGAATGGAGGATTTCAAGGCCCGATAACCAAAAACTGAAATGGACTGAGAGATTGAGAAATTGGCAATATCATGCTTGACTGCTTGCAAAAATTGGAGATTCTAACTGTATATTGGTAGTCATCTTGGAGCTTTTGAATAATTCCATTTTGATAGTTACCTCTAAGATCTGTAACGAGGTTATGTAGCAGGAAAGCTAACCCTTTTGACATTGTTGTACAAAGTATTGAAATTCACATTATTTTGTAACTTTCAGAAACTTCGATGATGTCTATGATGCTGATAAATTTATGAAAAGCTTGGATGGGGTGGTCAAGGTAGTGAAACAACCGACTTCAAAAATAACAGCAAAAAACCTTGCAGTTGTAAAGGTCCCAAATCGTGTTAACGAAGACCACATTGCAGCCCACATTGAACCAGTGTTCAGGCAAAAGGGCAATATCAGGCTAGTCACACATTTCCCATCAGTAAATATGAAAAAGGCAAAGAAAGAAAGTGATCTCGATTCTCTTGCATGCATGGCAATGTTTGGGACATTGGAGTTGCAACCAGAGATCCGTGGAGTTGTTGACTCAATGGTGGAACGATTAAGGACATTGAGTCGGAAGTCAGAAGGCCGCTTTGTAGCAGTGGATTTGAGGGTTGATGTTTTAGAAAAGAAGGGTTGCCAAGAAGATGGTGGTTCTGGACCAAGGAGTTGTTATGACGCCAGAGAAATTGCAGTATTTTTGAAAAAAGTTGGTTATAGTAAGGATACCACAATCTATTTGACTCAATCGAGATGGGATAGCAGTCTTGATGCTCTAAAAGAGTTCTTCCCGAGAACTTACACAAAGGTATGAAGTTCTTTCTTATCTTTTCTTTTCATCTTTTGTTGCAGATTGAGTCATATTCTCGATGAATCTAAACTTCTAGAGGTTTAAATAATATCTTGATTAGACATGTACCCGCTATACTGTCATTCGTCTGCCAAAAAGGATAAATGGATCAATCAAAGCTATATATCAAGAAAAAAATAAAATAAAATTGGGCAAGCTTGCAAATGGGAGAGTTGAAAATTCATATGAAGTAGTTGAATTTGTTGCTTAATTAAGACACACCTTAATCTTCTCTCCCAGGTTTCTGTTCTACAATAAATTGCTTCCTACCCAAGGATTAATAGCATTGTTCAATCTTACACCCAACATTGATCATTGTAATGTCTTTTTGCAATGAAGCTGAAACAGTCACTGTTGATATTAGTATTATAATGGACTAGATCAAATGAGTCACAAAACTGTGTTGGCTTCTTGTGAAGTACAATCAATAAAAGTTCCTAGTCAACGGTCTCACAAAGACAACTTCTTTGTAACTGCATGGGTCAGCTAGGTACATCTAACCTTCCCCTTTATTCCGTCTTAAGGTGGAAGCCTTATAAGAGGCATTGAGGTATTGGTAATGGTGATTAATGTGATCCCAGCATTGGTCATTGTAGTAAACTATTAATCATTATGGCACTCTGAAGTTATCTATGGAATGGTGAGATTTGTTTCAGTACTTGCTCTTTATATCCATGGTTACTGTGTAATACTATGGAGTATGTGGACGTCGTTTACTACCTTCTGTAGCAATCAGGGGAAATAAGAAAAAAGAAGTTAACATTTTTTGTCTCTGCCAACTGCAGGAGGGCATAATGCCAATGGATAAAAGGCAACAATACCTTGATCCGGAAGCCCCCACAATGGAAGAAGTTATCGACTTCTATATCTGTTCCGAAAGTGATGTTTTTGTACCAGCAATCTCTGGCCTCTTCTACGCCAATGTAGCTGGAAAGAGAATAACTTCTGGAAAGACACAGATACTCGTTCCAGCAGATATATCCACTACTTCTGCTTCACCAGAAAAATACCTCTCTCATTACGTCACCAAGAAGAACCACTTGGCTTATTCGTGTTTCTGCTGACATTCTGATAGTGTCCTGAATCGCTTGTATGTCAGATAAATAGGTGAGCCGAACCATTTTGAGAAAACATCTGAAAAGTTGAGTGAGATTTTATTTAAAAATACTTGCAGTTCAGGTTCCACATAGCCTCAGGAAAGCTCGAGGCTACAAGCTCTTTTGTGAGGATATAGCTGTTAATACATCTAATATTTGTATCCTTTCCAAGTTGTATCAGTATAATTCCTCATTGTAAACAGTGTGATTTCAACATGTTAGTTTTGGTCAAATTTGTGGCTTATTTTGCAATGTAACATCCAATTTTTTTTATTTATATTAGAAAAAAAAAAAAACACCCAAGTTTTGGATTCTCTTTGTTGAGCCAAAGCATTATAGCAATTGAGACACTTTCAAATCACACAGAAACCCATTTGGTAACCTGACCAAAAAATCTATATTAAATACTCTAGTACTTAGATTGAGAGTGACAAAAATCAGTTAAATACAACACATATAGGGCTGCATTAGCATTTACACTTAGAGATATAACAAGTAACAACAGGGAAGGTTACTCGTTTATCAGCATCACTTTCTTTACAGATTAATCAGTAGTAGTTATAGTATACAAATCCTGCTACAATAAGTCTAAGGGATGAGGAGCGCGAGTGCGAGTTCAAGTCTTCATCCAATAAGAGCGGCTGCAATTTGATACTATATCTCACTCAACTTTCCGCAGGGATTGGTCGTTGTTCACTGCAGGAAAGCAGAGGGTGGAAGCTTTAGACTGACATATTTTGGCTCCTGATTTTTACGGCAAGAAACCAAAGATATGAACGATAAAGATTTTATGTATTACGTGCAGCTTTACATCTCTGGAACGGTCTTTTGAACATTTTGGACAAGGGCGTCTTTGGAACCGGTATGAACTTCCCAGCAAGGGCCAGGGGCCAGCTGTGAACAGAGCGGAAAAGGCATTAAAAACACAAATATATCAGTAGACCATTGTCTGTTCATATGGCCAGGATATTAGGAAAAGTTCTGTTCATTTAGTTGAAGAGCTGTCAAGTCATTTTTCAATGAATTTTCAGCTTTTGATACCAATGGACAGCACCAAATAGATTGTTTTGTGCTTCTTATTGTCTGTGAAGTAGCACACAATCAATGCATTTCCAATCAAGGCCTGAACTATTTGTAATTGTAGAGGTAAGCCTATGTACACTCGAGTTCGGACCTCACTTTACCACCCTCTAGGTGGTAGCTTCAAGAGGCATTCGGGTAATGGTACAGTATAGTCTGGTAATACTGAGATAATCATGTAAGAGACAGGAGAAAGGTGGTTTACTCCATGTTGATAAAGAAAGAAGAAACACTTGCATCACAATGTGCCCAGCAAGATTAGTGTTCCCTTCAGGGGAAGCCACTAGACATTATTAAACACACTTTCTTATTGAACAATGCATATGGAGGCAAAGCTTGTATATCAGTATATGTAAGTGTTGAATGTACCAACCTGAACAAACCGATACCAATCGAAAGAAGCCACAACTGCCAGCTCAATCTAACAGTTGAGGTAAACTTTCCAAGAAACTCAATAATGACAACCTGTTGAAAGTGAAATTTACTTTTCTTAGTAGTAGAACAAGCAACAGATATATTTTAAAGGAGAGAGATACAACTGGAAGATACTTAACAACAAAGAGGGCACAACTACTCACCTGAAGCACAACTGTAACCCCGATAATTCCCATGAAGAGGTGATTTTTAGTTATACCGTTGAAGACATTCAATGTATCTGGCTTCCGAGCATTGAACTCGTTGAATATCTGTATCATAAAAAGTAAAAAAAATTCTAGTTGAATTCATGGAGAGGAATACTTGTCAAGAAAACTCCCTAACCCTAATACACTAGAGATTAGCTTCAGAATCATGTTCTTGCTATATAATCTATTTCAAAATCTACTTCTCCAGTACAAAGCTCTCAACTATGCTAACATCACTTAAAAGACTTGTACCACTTACTTGACAGAGAACAAATGCATTGAATATTAAGGTATTCTTCAACTTGTTCTGAACCTCCGCACTGCCTTGATTTAACAGAGGAAAATTGCTGCTACCAAAGTTGAGAACAAGGAGGACAGCAACTTGATACAGAGCCTGAAAGATCAGAAAATTGTTATAACAACCTTCAAATTGTAATCCTTTTTAAAAAAAATTAACTTGGAAAATGAGACAGAAGGAGATGTTAACCTGTACAAATAGATTTCTCCACATTATATTAGTAACAAGAGGTTCCCTGTACAACAAATTCACAATAACGAGTCAATGAAGATCAGAAGAAGTTAATGTTTTGAACATTATCGACATACACGGTTTTAGATACATCAATCAAAACTGAATTTAGGTGTCCAAAAATTATAGAGCCCTTTAAAAGACAGTGTTCAGGGATTATTTCTTTCTTTCTTTCTTTTTTTTTGGGAAGAGGGNGAGTTTCTCCTTCAAATTATACTGAATCTCAAGGAAGTTAACGGAACATATACAGTCACCATGTCACTTCAAACAAAGCATGACAGTTGTAGAGAAATAGGCCATTTTGTGACAAAAATCCTAAAAGGCTAAGCAGATGACAAACTTGATCATTTCACAATGGGAGGACAAGAATTCTGGGATGGAATGTCTCATCTTATGTGAAAAACTGTCCAATAGCGTTCAAAAACATATATAAAAAGATTTTTTTTGTGACAAACTCCCCTTTAACATTTGACATAAACTTCTTAATAATGATGGGCAGTATATGGGGTATTTTCAGTCAGCATCTCTCATCTGAGAAGATATAAACATCTAAATAGCTCATGATTGAGAAGATATAAACATCTAAATAGTTCACGATTGAACAAGTAATATGCAGGTGTGAGCTTAACCTCAAAACATATAAGCTAAAGAAAATCATGTCCTCGTGATCACCATATAATAGCGCATATGAGAAGAAAAATCAAATTTATCATCATCAGTCGATCACAAAGAATCTAGTCCAATGTCCACAACATACCATGCTTGGCTCCACCACTCAAGCAAGTTGTTCAATTCTTACCTTCGACCAACTGGAGCTCTACGCATAAGCTGGTTGGTTGGTGGTTCAGTAGCCAAAGCAAGTGCTCCAAGAGTGTCCATGATGAGATTCACCCACAGAAGCTGCATCAAGAACAAAAAAAGAAATTAGAAATAGGGGGATATCAATCTGTCTTTTAAATAAAGGAATAAGACAGCTATTCACCTGTACTGCATTTAAAGGAATACTGCCAGAGGAAACAGCAGCAACAACATTAATAACAAGTGCTGCAACGTTCACAGTGAGCTGAAATTGTATAAACTTCTGAATATTTGCGTACACAGATCGCCCCCAACGCACAACCTGCATGAATATAAATCATCCAGAAATGAGCTAAATGAAAAAGAATCAAGTTCATGTGTGCATTACAGAAGAAATCATGAAGAGGGAGGGGGGGGGGGGAGAAGGAAATCAGCCATTCACAATCTCCATGAGGATCTGAATGGTCAGTGTCAATGTAATCAATTTTTTGAAAAACACATATTGCCTTTAAGCAACATGACTATGAGATCAAATCAGTTTGCACATTCCGTCAGTAGTCCTTCCTTACACAAAGGAAAGTTAATAGTTCAATACATAAAAGCATTACCTTTACAACTGAAGCAAAATTATCATCCAAGATAATGATGTCGGAGCTTTCTTTCGCGACTTCTGTTCCCGAAATGCCCATGGAAAGGCCTATATCTGCCTAAAGTACAAGGTAAAACAAGAATCAACTAAACAAGGGAACTTTTTTTGGGGTGGGGTGGGGTGGGGAATTGTTCATCAAGATTAAAGCTTGCATACTCATCGACATTCACAAA
>BSSO01001364.1:0-24107 GCA_030267885.1 Mesembryanthemum crystallinum
GAATCAACAAAAATCAACGAAAATCAACAAAAATCAGTAAAATCAACAAAAATAAATAATCAACAATAAATATCACCAAAAATAACATGAAGAGAACAAAGCCTTAAAGCGAAAAAATATGTAGCACCTGTTACAAAAACATAAAATAAAATGCACTTACGCTTCCAAAATCATAATGTTGGGCCAAAACGGCGAGGGGAATGGCCAAAAAGAGAAGGCAGATCTTAGTTCCGAGGATAACCACTTGAAGATTAACCAAGAGTTGTCTAAGCAACAAGAACCTGGTGTTTGGGAGTAGTGCCGGATCAGATTTTTTCCTAAGAGATGAACATGACAAACTATGCGCTGTCTTAGTAAGCCTTGGCTCATCCCTGGAGCCATTGACGATGCCATTTTCCACATTCCATGCTTCATTGGAATCCATCTTTCAAACACTCCCTAAGACTTCGCTATGCAAACTATAAGTCCTAGCAATATCGTCACTGATCTGTAGTAAACAAATAGTTCTGATATCATGTGCAGTACCAATCTTTAGACTGAGTGTGATTTAAAAGGAGTAGAGACAAAACTGCAGTTTCCTAGAATTTTCCTTGAGATAGTGTACCATTTTTGGGTGGATTATCAGGCTTAGATCAAAGAAAGGAGATTGTTAAAATTTCCTCTTCCCCTCTGTTCAAAACAGTTACCCATTAAAAGGTCTCTATTGAATGCATATGTTTCCCTACTAATCTCTATTAGTGATTTTAAAGCTAGCTTGCAGTTTCACTTACAATATAATTTTATTAAGCGCATGGTTACTTAAATCAGTGAATCCAAAGGCCATTAATTCTAAGGAAAATTGGATCCTCAATGTCCCCAGGGGGAGGGGGGACTCTTTATACAATTGGGCTTTTTAAGATTTGAAACTTCTTACTTGGACTTTTTCTCTACTTTTGCTTTTTGTTTTCATCAATAAATCGGTAACAAGCAAATTTATTTATTTGGGTGGAAAAATTTGAATATAGACAAGCAAGTCACAAACCCAAGTTATGGTACAAACCCTAAGGACCCTGTTCAACCATACAGGTTAAATCAACTCCCATTGCATCTTGTAATATTACAAATAGAGTAAACACCCTTCTACAGGTGAAACTAACAAAAGAATGAGATTTGAACAAAATATTTGGAAATAATCCTTGATCAGGATTACTGTATGATTGTGCGACTCCAATCAGTCGAACATCCTAGTGATGTATGTGGTGGTTTCTAAACCTTCAATAAGAAGAAAGCCAAATGGGGTAGGGGGATTTGGGCCTTTGACAAATATTGCTCACCAAACTACAGCAATAATAGCATCTCTCCCCTATGACCCAATTTATATGTAGGTCATAGGCCATCAGTAACCGACCAGGGTGTATGACACAAGCATAAACATGGGGAAGCACCATTTGTAATGAAAAGCTTAATATGTACTTGGGTACACTTATTGTGTCAAGTCAGTCCCGCCCACGTGTTCAACAAGCTACTCCCTTACATGACATATATCCAGAGTGTCCGTGCTTCCTATGTAACCAAAAATGTCTTACATATTCATTTAATTTATAGCCAGTGTGCATAAATTGAATCTAATTTATCTGATCTTGCCAATGCATGAGTTATATACTTGTATTCCAAAAGCTTTTATTAACTCAGTGCCTATCAATCATCATAGGACTCTGCCATACCAATCCAATATTCACAAAACCCACAATACTAAAACTTTATTTCCTACTCAAATTGGCCTGCAAATGTAAAATCCTCACTAGACCCGAAGGGAACAAAGGCGGGGAAAAGGCAACTTAAAGCTTCAAATTCAATTTTTACTTTATTTTGGAATTTTGTTGAGGATGAAGATCCATAATGCCAGCAGGGAATGAAAGAAAAATGCAGCTTCCTAGATTTTTCAGAAATTTCGTGGGCTTTATCGTTTCCTTCTCAAATAATTAACCAAATGAGGCTTCTGGGTAAAGCTGAAACTGTCGCCTTAATTAACATATTATAACATATACTTGTATATGTCCAAAAAGGGGGTTTTCAGACTTATTGAAGAAGATGAAACTTACAAGTTCTTCAATTGCGCAATTCTGTTGATACATGCCATTTCTGGGATTATTTAACTTTTGCCCAGAATCAGCTAATAAACATCGTAAAAACAAAATTTAGCAGTAATAATTACTACTAGTAATTAAAATTCAATATAGCTGTTACCTGAAAAATGTGGATGCTATTCAAATTTTTGCTTCAATTCGGATTCTGGGAGTTCTGGGCATTGGCAAACCCTACAAAATTGATACTCAAATTTACATTTGTGATTGGTTTGAAAACGCATCTGTAATTTGGGAAGCCTCTGAATCTAACAAGGGAAATTGGGCGAAATTTGATTTGCTTCATCTTGAAATGGTGAGTGGTGACCTGAGTTTTACTGTTCAGTTCACCCTCCTCACTCCTCACTCTCACTCTCACTCTCACTCCCTCAGCTCTCACTCTCACTCCTTCAGCTCTACCTCCGTTTCAATTTTTATTACTTTATTGATTATTTTTGTTGGTTTGCTTTCTTTTTAAACAAAAAGAAAAAATTTGTGGTTTTGCTTTTAAAATTGAAATGGGATAGTTAGCTTTGCTGAAAATTACTTAAAATAGTGAAAATATATCAAGTATGAAATTACTAATCCATATTTATTTAATAAAAAAAATTTACTTAAATAATATATGAGGCTGATGTACATCTACATTGTTGCATTTCTAACATCTTCTAATGTCTACTCAAGAATACGATTAGAATATAACAAAAATCTAAAGAAACTTATTTATCTACTAGAGTCCATGTCCACCAAAAAAACCTTACTATTTTTATCTGTGATTGACCGATGTGATTATGGTAAAGAATATTTTTCTATCTTGTGGGCTCTTTTTCTAGTGTGAGAGAGGAATTTTTCATGCAAGACTTGTGTGTGTTCTTATGTATATTGATTAATTATTAATCCCTCATACAGCCCATTCCCCATTAAGGGGTAAACTACTTGAGAGGATTTTCTAACACTTACAATGAAATAACCTTTGTGTATGCGTTCCATCCGTCCTTATGGTAGGTGTAACGATATTATTTTCCACAAGTATAGTCGAGGTGTCTCTTATAATGTGAGCTACATGTTATGAGAGGACCACATACAATATTACGATTGGTAAGTTCAAGTGTAGTTATTCTACATATTGTTGTCAATACCCAAGAAGTGTTTGACTCATTGGTAAATCAGCTTTAACTTATACACTAGGTCATGGGTTCAACCCTCTTGGGGGAGCACCTAAATTCGTGGAATACCTAATGCTGTGCGTAAGTTCCTCCTTATAGACAAAAAAATAAAAAATAAAAATAATATTGTTGTTGCCAACGGATAAATTTCTTTGCACATCATACGTCATACCCATAAAGAAGGTAATAAAATGACGTGGTTCTACATTAAACCGTGAAAACCTTGAAAGCAAACTCTTTTCTAACCAATAGAAATGTTCTTATTGAAGGAGTGTAAACATATGATTGAGGAGTCATCCACACGTTTGAATCAAGATCCATGACATTTTAATCATTAGTGTTATTGCTAATGGGCAGGGGCAGGGGTAGGGGCAGGGCCGCAGGGGCAGACCCACATACAACGGTGAAAAGACGGGTATCCAAATTGCAATTAGACCTAACGTCAGGTATTAAAAAAAAAAATTTCCAAAAAAAAAACATATATATTTATTAGTTGGCTGCACTCCTATTTGAGTGGCAAAATAACAAATTCACCCTTACTTTTTGCAAGTGAAATAACTAAGAGGTAGGGATAGAATTGGAAAAAGGGAAAAAGCAAGTTCAAACAAAAAAAAAAAAAAAAAGGTGCAAAACCCTCACCTCTCCTCTCCACACTCTCTCACGTCTCACCCAAGAGAAAAAAGAAAAACTCACGGCGCAGCACCACCGTCACCGGACGGCGAACGGCCAAACCGGCGATACACCAGGCGACCAGCAACTATGTCGTGGCTCGTCGGCAACCGGCAACCGGGCAGCAGCTGTTGACGTTCTTCGTTAAGATCTCACTCGCAAATCGGCATTCAGATCTGTTCGTCATTCAGTCGTAAGTCTTACAGTTATGTCTTGCAATGTTTAGTTTGAGAGTGATTAAATGATTGGGTCATTGATAGACAAATTGCTTCATTCTTGAATCTGATTTAAAGCTTTTATGTTATTCGACCCACCAAATTTAAAGCTTCATTCTTGATAGACAAATTGTTATTATTGATTTATGCTATTGATCAATTTGAACTTTGAATGTGATTTATGCTAGTATTGATTAATTTTTGACAGTTTTATGTTTAAATTTATTTTTGTTTGTTGAATGGTCTATTGTGATTTGTGAATTTGTGGTATTATGAAAGAATTGTGTTGTGGCCTTGTTGTGGACTTTGGTTTTGGAATTGTGTAGTCAAGGAGGAAACTATTGCTCCCATAAGAAAATCACTGACCAATTTCTTCCCGCCACAGGAGCTGATAACCACCGTATCGGAACACTAGATTGAGGAAAAAAATCATGGCCGACAAATTGGCTCCTGATAAACGACACGCCTTTCTTCACAATGGTACCCTCTCTCTTTTTTCACTTTTGTTTGTCGATTTTCATTGAATGAATGATTGATTGATTTGAGTGAGTTTTTCGATCGAATTTTCTAGGTCAGAAGGTGTTTGAATGGGATCAGACACTAGAGGAGGTGAATATGTACATAACACTGCCCGCAAATGTGCCAACCAAACAATTCCATTGCAAAATTCAATCACAGCATGTCGAAGTTGGGATCAAAGGCAATCCTCCTTATCTCAATGTTAGTGATTGCTTAGCTTAGTGCCTTTGATTGCATTTCTTTTATTGAATTCTTTGTTGGATTGTTGACAATTTGATACATGTGGTTTGTCAGCATGATCTTCAGCATCCTGTGAAGATTGACTCTTCTTTCTGGACTTTAGGTAGGTATTTTTATCTCTTAGTTATTTCCCTTTGTCTTTTATTATAGTGAAGTCATATACATACTTGCCCAATATATCATTTTGATCTTGTCTGGTTTGAAATGGTCCCAATAACAAGCATACTATATGGTTAGGGACAGCATTCATGTCAACAACCATTGATTAATTTTCTATGCATAATTATGTTGTAATATGATCTACTGGTTTGGGTTAGGAGTTAAATCTATAGTCTGATTGTTGAATATATCCAATCAAGTTGAGGATGGCGCTTGACAATATTTCATGCTTTTATGTTGAGTCGTATGTTGATGCTTTAGTGCAGGTTAACTTATTAATAATCTGATTGTGGATCATTTTTCAATCATAATTGTTGAGAGTATGCATTTAATTTGGATTAGGTTTCATGATATACTATGTTACTTGAACTTGGCTAATAATTATTTGTCCAACAGATGAGGAAGTTTTGAGGGTGTTTTCAGCTGTTTCCACATAATTTTTGCATAGTTTCAGTCTTATTTGTAGCTCTCATGTTATTTCTGAGGGCTTGTTTACTTGGATGCAATTTTGATTATAATGTAAATGCATTATTTTAGTAAGTAGAGGTAGGGGTGGAGAAGAGGGGATGGAGGGGAGTGATTGAGAGAGGTGTAATTGATTACATCAATCTATGTAATCGCAATTACTCTAGTGTACAACCCATGTAATCATCATTACCTGACATGACTAGAAGTAATGATGTTTACAACCAACCTAACAATTAGACATTCTATGAGTAGCCATGAGCATGTTTATAACTATCTCCATTACATTGCAATTATCATTACATCCAAGTAAACACCACCTGAGTGTTTAAGAGGATTGTTTGTTGTGGAATGATGAGACTGAGCTATGTAGATGCTAAATGATCATTCATGTGTGCCAGAGGATGATACAATGCATATAACCCTGCAAAAGAGGGACAGAGGTCAGACGTGGTCTTCACCTATTGTGGGTCAAGGGCAGCTGGATCCTTATGCTGCAGATGTTGAACAGAAACGCTTGATGCTCCAGAGATTTCAGGAAGAGGTAATTACTGTCTTTTCCGTTTTGTTCTGCATGTAGCAGCTACTTATGTTTCTATGCATGCTATCAAAATAGAGATTAATATAAAATGCTATGTGTTGAAAAGCTGAAATTTTTTGTGAGTTCAAAAGTAAAAATCCTGCTTTGGAAGCCTACTTGTGTCTAGATAGGAGATACTAAAGATTATATAAATTGGAGAAACAGATTTCCTCAGATGAAAAATGTCAAGGAGGAGCATAATTCTCACTTTTCTTTTTCTTTTTTTCTTGTTTTTCAAAGAGATCTTTATGCTCCGGCTAAGGTGGAATCTCTTACAACTTTAGAGTGAAAACGTGGGTGGAAGGGGAGTTAGACTGCTCGGAACATCCCTCTGAGCCACGAGGGGACCTCTTGGGTCCTCCTTAGTCACCACACACGTCGGTGGAGCGAAACACAACTGGTGCCCGGGAGGGTCCAAAAGCATAGGCTATAAGTGGGCAAAAAAGGTGTCCCGGAACCCAAAAATTGAAGTGTGATATTTTTCTACGATATTGCACAGGCACCCCTGCAAGGATTTGGGAGGAGGCCATGGCCGGGAATTGGTCCTTAAGAGCCCTCGAAGTCCCCGTAATTGTTACTCGAAACAAGGCCCCGAAAAACTAAAACGTGGATGGAAGGGAAGGTAGGCCGCTCGGAATGCTCCCCCGAGCCACAAGGCCTTTTAGGTCCCCCTAAGGCCCTAAGTAACCATGCACGCCGGTGGAACAAAACTCAACTGATGCCCGGGAGGGCCCAAGAGCGTGAGCTAAGTGAGGCAATCTCTCGGAAACCCAAAAATTTAAGTGTAATATTTTTTCACAAAAACACATGGGCACCCCCATAGGGACGTGGGAGCAGCCCATGGCCAAAAATCGGGTCCCTAAGAGCCCTCAGGGGCCCCGTGAATTGGTCACCCGAAAGGGGGCCTCGAACTCTAAAAACGTGGGTGCAGGCCGCTTGGAACGTCACCTCGAGCCATGAGGGGACCTCTTGGGTCCCCCTAAGTTACCATGCACGCTGGTGTGGTGAAACTCAATTGGCGCCAGGAGGGCCTGAAACCGTGAGCTTTAAGTGGGCAAAACCGGGTCTCGGAACCCCAAATTGAAGTGTGATATTTTTCCACGATATCGCACGGGTAACCCCATAGGGAAGTGGGAGGAGCCCAGGGCTGGAATCCGGGTCCCTAAGAGCCCTCGGAGGCCCTGTATTGGTCACCCAAAACGGAGCCCCGAACGCCAAAATATGGCATGCCAGGAAACAGGCAAGTTAAATGCTGGGCTACCAGGGAGTGCTGCTGGGTTAAATTTTTGGTGTGTACTTCTTGGATATCATGGGACTGGTCTTTTTAAGTCCTGTACTAACTAGAATGGTATTTCTTTGTGAGGAGAATGTATCCTTGACATAGAAAGGGAAGCTAATAGGTTGGCTATGACGCCCTAGACCTTAGGCTTTGTTGTAGTTCAGTTTAAATGCAAGTGAATTAGCTTTTGACTGGATAGGGTAAGGTTGCATGCATCATGACCTCTTCATACCCTCTAATCCACTACGTGCAACTGAAGTGTCAATATCATCAAAAAATTCAGGTGGTTGAAATGACTCAATGAGATTGATACTGTCACAGTTAGAGACTGGTCTAAAGGGAGTTATTCGAGAGAAAGTAGGTTTGCTAGCTGTAAAGGAGAAACGGTGGAAGACAAGCCTAAGATGATGTGAAGATATATGACAACCAAAGTGGGATTGCCTTAGTTTGGTATTGCCTCACTGTTCTTGTTTTAAGATTGTTGACTGTGAACTGGCAATATATTGGTATACACCAAAGCTACTGTGCAGCTCTGTTTAGCTACTTGAACTGTGTTCTACGACAACCCTACTTTTGTTGTTTTTGCACGGGTCTCCCTCCTTTTCCTTTCTCTTCTTTCCTCCTTTTTCTTTTACTATTATTGGGATTGGTGTGGTGTATGACCATATTCATCCAACAGAGAAAAAGAAGTTCCAGCACGACAATTATGTCTATGAAATTTGTGTAGTTTGCACTTAAAAATATATACTAGTTGATAAAGTGAAATTTGAGAATCATGTGAGGAGGGATGATTAATTGATTAGGTGTCTCTGAGTTATTGGAACTGCTAATTACAACCCTCCTCCAAGCCGAAAGATAGTGGTACAAAAGGAAAAAGTAACAAGCTGAGAGACAGGACTGTTTTTNTACTTAGTATGGCTTTCGATGTTGTTTTAGGGGCTGGATAACTCTGTTAGAGATTGAACTTGTTCTTGTTGAAACTGAAACTGTCAACACCACCAAGGACATCAACCTCAGCAAGATAAATTATGTTTGCCGTTAAGGAACTTGTTCATATTTCAAAATTGTAAGTACTTGTGATATTATGAAACATCCAAATCATCTGATCATAGACCTGGCAGGCAGGTAGCTTTGCTTCCTGTTTATAAAGATCTGTAGTGAACCTGCCTGAGTAGTTAGCTCCTATTCGTAGACCTAGTAGGCAAGGAATTTGGTTCATGTCTCTTGTTGGATGCAAGTGGTGTTTCTCAATGTATCATTAGAACCATGTTGATGCTAGCGTTGATTTTAATTCTTTGTTTAGCTGTGCACAAACGGTATGATCTTGGCTTCCCAACTCATTTATAAAAACTAGAAATAGTTTTGGTTTTTATTCTCTCGTGTGGGTCATATGTTAATCGAATGAGTGAGAACTATCTGGAAAGTATCAGTTCAGGTCAGGACAATCATCGTCTGGATCAGATGTGAATTTACTGTCTTCTGACCCAGTGAATGCTTTCTGCAGAACCCAGGTTTTGACTTTTCACAAGCACAATTTACAGGAAACTGTCCAGATCCCAGAACATTTATGGGAGGAATTCGCTAGGCGGATGTGGTCATAAAATTATCTGTATGATTTGTGAACTCTCTGTACTCTATTTAAATAAAATTTCCTAACTTATTCTCTTATATCACTTGTAACTATGAACTGGGCAGGCCTGATTTCCGAATGGCCAATCTGATATGATTCATTTCATCCTCTAGCTTTAATTTCTGCATCTCTCTTTTGGGGTTCAACTGTCTGGGAGGGAGGGAGGGATTATCTACCATCGTCTTTTGGGGCGATATTGGCAATTATACTCATTATAGAAAATGAGTAGGATACTTCACATCTCTGGTTACCTCTGCCAATTTATCTTGCTTGCACAATGCTCCACGGCGGACAATGCAACATTGATTAGGCTGTATTCATTTTAACGGATCTGAACTGAATTGACTGTGCAAGGCTGAAATGAAAATTGAATGAGGATGATGATGATGATGAGATGAATATAAGCTGTAATTGTCCTTCCTGCTCCTCAACAAATACTGACAAAAAGGAGAGGAGAATATTCTGNTTTTTTTTTTTTTTTTTTTTTTTTGTATATATATCTAATCAATAGATTATACTTTGCAATTTGCTTTAAAGTTTGGGTGGAAAGACATCAAAGCATCAGATGCATAACAGCTTGTGTTCCCAATCGCAAAGATGATGGATGACCTTTGAACTCATCTCAAAGGCTTTGCTTCCCACTGAAATTGTTCCGCTCTTTTCCAAAGAATCCAAACAAGTAATGTGCATCATCCCCGTCATTTTCGTCTCTCCCCAACTAGTGTCAAGTGTCAAGTGTCTAGCGCCAACCTTTGTTGTTTGTTTCTTCTCTTCGACTTTGATCTCTCTTGCATGTCACCTGTCTCCTTCAAATGACTTAAACTGAATGCAGAATGGAATGATGAAATAAAAAAAGTTAATAGTATACACCTTTTTCATTTTGTGTATAGTGTGTATACTTTATGTTATATTGTGCATGTAACAAATTAACATAAGAAACAACAATATATACAAACATACAAAAAAGTGGTTTATATATATATATATATATATATATATATATATATATATGTATATATATATATATATATTAGGTTCCCATCTCGGGAGGCCTAAAATCCTTATAACAAGACGAGCTGCAAAAGAAAATAAAAGCGGTGACAAAACTCGTACAGAACAGGGAACGAATCCATTCGGGCAAAATTAAAGGCCACACCTCAGGCTACGTAGTAGCCGACCGCGGGGGAGTAGAAAACGCTCCTAAAAGAAAGTTCAACCACCGCTACAAGAAGACCAGATTCTTGGAACTTGACAACACCAAAGAACAATTGAACAACACCAAGAATGAATATGGGTACCCAAAAAGGAAAAATTGCACAAATTTGAAAAACAATGGATTCGGCAAGTGCCTAAAATAGGTAGGGTAAGAAAACTGAATAACCACCGTAGATCAAACTTGTACATCCACACTCTTAAACATTCAAACATACCAGAAACTCAAACAAAGAAACTCTAAAAGATGCAAAAAGAAAAGGTAAAAGAGGAAATATAATGGCAGCATCATCTTCCCTTCAATTTAAAAAGTGGTTGTTGCAATGTAGTATGTGCATAAAATTTGACTTCAATTTTTTTTAAAGAAAAATTTGTCAATTTTTATCACTTGAGTAAATTCAACGAAAATATATATAGGAAAAAAAATATATCGCGACAATAATGGACAAGAAATGAAAATAGAGAGGATTCAAACCCATAGGAATGCATATAAAATAGTAACATAAGCAAGTTTCAAACTCAATGTCAATGGGTATAAACTAAATTGTTTGTTTCTTTGCAATAATACCTGGTTTAAAAGCCATTTACTTTTAGAAATTAATAAATTCCAATTTTAGAAGTATTTAATCGTAAAATTGAGTGTTTATATATGTCTTTTTTTAATTTTTAAACCAAGAAAATCACATACTTTTTCTTGGTCTTTGCCGATCTTCCCACCAAAATGATAGAATAATCAACATCAACTTTGATTTTCCAAAGTGATCTCCCAAAGTCCCATACTTTTTTCGAAATGATGATATGTTAAAATAACACACACGAACGAACAAACAAGATACCCCACTTACCCTGTTCAATTTGAAATCAAATTTCTCAATTTTGAGCCAAAGTTCAGCCCGTAACAACAATGGGGTTATCTAAGCGAGGCTTGGTGGTGGGCAACTATTGCCACGATGTTCTCATCCGAGACGACGTCGTAGTGGCGGAATCTCTTGGTGGCGCCGCCTCTTTCATCTCCAACATCTTCTCTCACCTCTCAATTGACTGCGATTACATCTCAAAAGTCGGCCCTGACTTTAATTACTCTGTTTTTAAGCCCCCAATTGTGTCCCCCAATTCAAAAACTACAATTTTCCATGCCCATTTCTCATCAAATTGCCCTCAAACTGGAGGGCAACCTGTTCCGGATCGGACCCTCAAACGGGTCGTTGCATGCGACCCGATACGACCCAATGATTTGCCTGATTCGGGTCGGTTCAGTTTTGGGATGGCAGTGGGTGTTGGTGGGGAGATATTGCCTGAGACTTTGGAGAGATTGGTTGAGATATGTGATGTGGTGTTTGTTGATATACAAGGGTTGATTAGGGAATTTGATGAGATTGATGGGACTGTGAGGTTAACTGAGCTTAAGGGTACTAATTTTTACCATTTGTTGCCAAGAATTGGGTTTTTGAAGGCGTCGGCCGATGAGGCGGAGTATATGGATGTGGAGGAGGTGAGGAAGTTCTGTTGTGTGATGGTGACTTATGGGGAGAATGGGTGTAAGTTGTATTGGAAAGATGGGGAGGTTGAGATTTCGCCGTTTTCGGCGGTTCAGATTGATCCTACTGGTGCTGGGGATAGCTTGCTGGGCGGGTTTGTTGCTGGGCTTGCTCATGGGTTAGCTGTTCCTGATGCTGCATTGTTGGGGAACCTTTTCGGGTCCTTGACTGTTACCCAAATTGGGTTGCCTAAGTTTGATCAAAAGTTGTTACAGGTTTGTTCTTGATTCTTTTTTGTTTGTATGATGTTGAATTGTTGCACTCATATTTTACTGTGGTGATGAGGTCTTGTTTTGCACTATGCTAGTGATGCACTATGGTAGATATTGAGGTCTAGTTTTGAGTAGGAGCCCTTTAAGATGAATTTTATAGAAGTTTTGAGATTGCTTGGGTGGCAAGGTCGCTGAATCGGATTCTTGCTGAAGGTATTGAAAGATATTAGCAAATTTCTGTTGTGGTTTTAACATTGGATTTGGTGAATCAAATAAACCAAATTGAGAATATGAACTAACAAGGGGATTTCCGTTTGAAAGACACTAATAGTATGTACCTGCACCTGTATTCTCATAGGTGAAGCGGAAGGTCGTGATTAGTAAGAGCATCTTAGATAGATATCAGTTTTATGTTTTATTTTTCTAACGGGAGGTGGTCGAGGGGGGTTGTTTGCTAGAAAGTAATCCGGAAGAGACATCAAATTCCTGTCTGCTCCAAAGTTGTATTGACATTTCAATTTCGTGACTGCTTTGACCATAGATTCGGCATAGGCTCTGGATTTCAGATATGATGGCCTGTATAGACCTGCCACAAGTGTGCTTGTCTAGGCACGTGAGGCTCATGTAGGTGTCCTGGGAGTTAGATTTCTTTCTCCTGATGTCTGTTCAGAATATGATTGTGGCATTGTGCTTACATTACGACAGAAAAGTAGTAGCTCTTCAATCATGTTGCTTGATTATGATTGCTAAGGTTGAGTTGAGTTTTGCTTCTAGCCATCAAGCCAGGCTATATTTCGACTGTTTATGATAGCTTGCAATTAAATTTTGTGGAGAATGTAACTCCTAAATTATGATTTGTTACAATTTGCAATCAGATTTTTCCTTTTTTAGTAGCATTGATCTAGTACTGGTATTCCCCTCTTCCCCTAGACCCCTACCCTCTATTGTGATGAATGTAACACATGTATTCTGCAAATCATGCATCCACATGCCTTTTTAAACCCAGGACATATATCATCTGCAAGCTTCATAGTTGAGTATACAGAATTTGGGTTTGTACCTCACGCAAGGTCTCTTATTGTCCTTTCACGTGCTTGATGAGATTTAGATGTGCAGCTTGCTATGAGCTGAAGATGCTGATAATATGGTGACCTATATATCTCTAGATGTGCCATGTTGCCATTGCCTCTGTCTGCAACTAACCTACCCTGGAGCATTTCTCACTTCTGCATGATATTTCCACCATTTGAAAGTAGTAATTTCTTTTTGTAGTTTAGAATTTTGTTTGTAATGCTCAAGCATTTTAATCAGTTATAATGCCGCATGCCCTTTTATGCCTTTTCATCATTTGAGCTGGTTAGAACATAGAAGATAAACGCTTTTTCTTTCCCTGCTTATTTCTTCTACATTCCATGATGTTCCCTTCATATGCTTCAATAAATTCTCTTGTATCTGCTATAGGCAGGAGCTTTGTGAGAGCATTCGAAAGATGGTATGGTATGGTTTATGATGGTTTCCCTTATTTTTTTGTAGAGAGTGAAAGGTGAGGTCCAAAGGAGAAAATTGCAGTGCACTGGACACCATACTGGACATGAAGATGAACTTTGGTTTACAAAACCACTCGGACATGAGCAGTTTCATGCGTCCTTGAACGTAGCCAGACAACCATCTGATTTGCCGGAGCAGGAACGTCAAAGGGAGCTATTTGATATGCATAATCATGCAAGGAGTATTACTGTAAATCACAGAGCGAACCATCAGTTTAGTGGGCAGAAGTTCTTGCACGATCCTGTATATGATGAACCAATTGAATCACTTGAAGGTACACCATGATACACACAAAGCTCTGCGTAGCCGTTTCTCTTTTTGTAATTGTTTACCACTTCCTTATAATGCCGCTATCCTGTTTAGAATAAAATGGTAATTAGAAGAAAAAGCTTAAACTTGTTGGAATTAGATCACTTTTAGTTCATCAGTTAGGAATTTTGTTGTAAATGTAGAATACCCTTTGAGGTGTAAATGTGAAATCCGCTTTCGAAGCATGGTGATGCTTTATGACTCTTGATTTCCATATTTTTCATATGGAGCATATGAATGAAAGCTGATTTTATTTTCAGGTTATCTTGTACATTGACAAACAGATTGCATAAAGGCAAACAGCTGCAACTACTTTTTTTGTTTTGCTTTTGTTTTTATCCAATAATCATTTAACCAGCTAATTTGGCTACTAAAAGAGTCATTAAGCAACATTCATAGAATCATAATCATCGCGAGTTGATTAGAAAAAAGTTCCAGTCCCATGTATGTAATTTCCCCATGCAACCAATGGGTGTTCAACTGGAAAGACATTTCAGATTTCAATTCTAAAGAAAGCCAAAAGGCTTGGTGATCGATTTCGAGAGACAGTCGTTTGACAAATAGTTAGGGTTAGGAATAAGTAAATATGAGCTGACAGACTATTGACTTCTACTAATTCGTTGTTTGCATACCACACAATCAACTAGATGTTGAGAAGAGTAATGGTATGGATGTATTTGCACAATACCCTTAGCATTTAGGTTATCTTCTCTTTATGTTATTTTTGCTAATATTTATTGTTGATTCTACTTATATTTATTTATTTTGCAGAGAGTGATTTTGTTGATTTTTAGTGATTTTAAATCAACAAAAATAAGTTGGGGAGAACAAAGCCGTATTGTCATAATTTGGGTATACTTTTAAATCAACAAAAATAAGTTGAGGAGAACAAAGCCTTATTGTTATGATTTACACAAAAACTTATATGAGGTGGCCTCATGTATGAGGCCTGATATCTTGAAGAAGTAAAAGTGGTACCTGAAAAGTGGTGGTACCACTTTTTCATCTTTAAGGTACCAGGCCTCGCCACCTCATATAAGAATAATTGTATAATTTAAGTATAATTTATCTGGTTCAGATTATTCCACATGTTTAACAATGGTTTAGATTCGTTACATAAAATTATCAATCTTTTTGGAAAAATAAAATAAAATTAGTCTTCAATACGAGAAACCCTAATGAAACTATGAAAAGGAAAAGTAAATAAAACTAGTAGTAGTAAACCACCGGTAATGTATCAATCTGAAACCTAATGGGACAACAAAAATAAACTGTTTTTGACTTTTTGACAATATCAATGATAGGGATAAAGTATCAATATTTCCCGTAAAAAGATGAAACGAAATACTCGTTAACCGATAATAATGGCAAAAGAAGATGAACAGATACGCTTACGTGCATTTGTTTACGGCATACATTACATTGAATGAATATATCGATTTTAATTTAACCTTTTTGACACCTCCCCCTTTTTTTCCCAAATCCAAAACAAAAAATACAAATACTTGTTCAAAAATGGCAGCGAAGCTTCATCACCATCAATTCTCTGCCATCGTCAAATTTCTTTCCTCTTCTTCGAATTTGCCCCTTTTCAGCTATCCACTTAGGGTTTCTTCCTCCACGATCTTCTTCTTCTGCTGTAGATTTCTACCTCGCTAGCCTTCGTTATTCATTGTTGTACAAGAACCCTAATTTTGTTGGTGGGATTCTCCGATTTGTTCCGTCCAGGGTTTTCTACGATCCCTAAACCTAAGATTTTGTTGCTGTGAGGTTGAATTTGAATCAGATTGAATCACTCACTTGGCTTTTTTTTTTTTTTTTTTTTCCGACGAACCCTAACCCTAAGCCGCGAAATTATAATTAATTTCGCGGTTGGGGGTTTCGTGTAGTGTTGTTGTTTTGGGGTTGTATTGAGTTTGTAGATTGAGAGAGATGAAGCATTCGAAGAAGAAGAGGAGAAGAACACCACGGCCTTCGAAGCAAGCTGGTGATGTTTCTGTTGGGAATTCAAATGGCGAGAGCGAGAGAGACAAAATTTTCAACAGTTTGGTTGAGGCGTTTTCATTGGCTTCTGTTGAAGAAGCTAAGGCAGCGTACGAGGAAGCAAATGGGGATCCTAACAAAGCAGCTGAGATCTTAGGTGGGTTATCCGATGATTCAGCGGTTTTGCGGTCGAGTTGTTCTAGCTCAAACCAGAGTTTTGGATTAGATTCCAGCTCCTCTGAGGGATTTGCAGATTCCAATGGTGCAATCGATGATTTAAATAGTAGGGGCTTTAGGGGGGATCGAGGGAAAAAGGTGGTTGCATCAACTGGGACAGTGTCAGCTATTTTGGGGAAGGATTACGTGTTCTCTAGTCCTAGGAAGGAGCTGGCAAAGCAGAAAAAGACGGGTGGCGCTAAGGTTGACATAGAGGAGGCTGAACAATTCCTGAACTCCATGCTTGGAGATGGCTGTGAGCTCAGTATGGGTGTTGTCAAAGATGTGCTATGTGAGTTTTCTGCTCATTATGTATCCTCCTTGTGTTTAGTTTGAATTGTTAATTTAATTGTTTGTGAAAAATACTTTTGCGTAATGGAATTATGGAACTTGATGGAAGTTTGTAGGTATCTATATTCTATTGGCCTTATTATGCCCTTTACTATTTTGGGTTCTTGACCTAATTTAAGATCGTTTTGTGAAAGCAGGCGGATGAGTGAGATTGTCCTGTTTGTTTATGATATTTTGTTGTTAGCGGACTTCAATACTCGAAATATTATAGAATTGATTTGAAATTGGATCATTGAAGCACTTGTTCTGTTTGCCTCTTCCCACCAATTGCATGCTTCACAAACTTGGTCTATGACCTGGGATGGTTGAGGCAGATATGTAATCAGCTTTGGACAAATGGTTGAAACTGTAGTTTTGTCCTGCTGTTGGAATTTTATGTGTGTGTGTTTAGACTAAGTCGGTGATCTGTTTTTGTTTTTGATACCTCTAGATTAAATTGTACTAGCTATCAAATGATTTTTCAAAGCTGCACTCAGCCACTCATGCTATATGACTATGATGAGTTTCTTGTGCTCTTACTTCTGACCACAAATTATCTGAACTTTGGTGGAAGTGCCATTTAATATATATTATGAATGGATGTTTGACCTTGGATGTTGTTTCACATATGGGGTTGAATAGCCAGGTGTTGAGTCCACCTAGGGCAGGTTGAAGCATCTCGTTGCTTGATAGTGGAGTTGGCCTCTGATTTAGATTTTATACAATCTGAAGGATTCTACAGCCATGTAATTACCAGATATCTTTGATTTTCTTTTTGTGAACTCATCTTGTGTTTTAATGGGGAATCTGATTTCAGACACTCTTTCCCCTTGCTGTTATTTTCTTATTAGAGTTAGGCTGTCTGGAGAAGGTAGTTGTATTACTTATGGGGTCAGATGGAGGTGGAATCTCTGGAATTTTTTCGTTAACAGTTGACCAATTATAAACAAAACTTGTATTTTTATCTTCATTACCTTGAAATTACTCTTGCTGGAAGTAGTTGCCATTTAATAATTGTAGCGAAGTTGGTTCTTCCTCACCCTTTCCATAATTGATATTCTTCTCATTCTATTCTCTCATTGTTGTGCTTCATGAATCTACTCTCTATCTCATACGTTTCATAAGAGGTATCCTAAATAAGTGTCCATATTGATAGTGGGGAAACATCTGCTGAAAGAAATCTGTTTGTCTTTGCAGGTAACTGTGGGTATGATGTTGAGAAGGTATTGCAGGCAACATTATCCAGAATACTCTCCACTATGGACTGAACTGCCTTGGCACAGTCCTCTCCTCAACTGTTAATTAAATATACCACGCTAATTCTTTTAATATTGGCTGTCTAACAACTTCATTCACTAGTGAAGAAAAACTAGCTAGGATCTTGGTTGGGTTGTCTTTGTAAAGTAACTGTTTATAAAATTCAAATTTTTACACATGGAATGAAACATCCTTTGTTCACCCTTGTAGAATATCGTATTCAGCCATACTTCTGACTGTTCACTACCTGTCTGTGATTCACTGCTTATGATGTTATTAACTGGGGACATCTTTACATGGATGAAGTTATAGGTGAAAATATGATTTGTGAAGAATTTTCTTATAATTTTTTGTTTCTTTTTTTGCTTACGATACTTCACTGTTTCTGTTTAAGCTCTCTGAGATATGTTATTAGGAAAAGGGAATGTCATTGTTGGAAGAGGGGTAGCTAATTATACATCTCTGCAAGCTGTTCTGTTAGCAGATTAATTATGTCTATGATCTTGATGATTATTTGGAAATCCTTAAATTGAAAGCTTAATTCACTGAAATTTTTTGTTTTAATTGATTTTTTTTTTTTTTAATCTTTTGCAGGCCTTGGAAGTGTTGCTTGATTTATCTGCACCTACTTGTGAACAATCTAGAAATGATAAATATTCTAGCTTCAGTGCAAGCAATGGAGAAGATTCAAACATTGATTTCATTCATAACGTGAGTGGTATTTCACATGCTATCTTATTTTATGGAAGGATAACATGGTGTATCGTTCTAATTGTTGTATGATGTCATATTCTAGGAGCTTGTGTCTTGGATCTTTGCTATATGTTTTTCTCTCTATGTTCTGGGTGTCAACATTGGTCATGTTCTGGGTATTGTGTACGGGTTATATGCAATTTTTTCTGAGTTCTTGTATAAGAGTGTGATGCTTGTGCTGTATCATGAAGCGTTATGATTTATACGGCATCCACTTTGATGAATGTTTACCCCTTGTACAATAAGCATGAAGGAAACTAGCTTAGTGATTGAGTGGAAGATACTTACACACTTATGATCTTTGGATATCACACAAATATGTTTAATGGAGTTATTGTCAGGATGGACATATAGGTGATGCTGGATTTTTACCTTTCATTACTTCTCAGAGACATTATGTGGTCTTATTTNGAAAAAAATCCTTTGTCATTCATATTCTTTTCCCTAGTTTGTACCTTGAAAGTGTTTGCAAAACTGGGAGTTCAGTTGAGAAAGGAGCCCAGCAGTTGTCTTTCTTCTTGATTAATGTTCAGTGGCATTTGTTTTAGGATATCTTTAGTATGAGATAAATTTAATTGCCTCTTTATGAATTCAATCTTTTATTTAGCTATCATTCTGTCATTAATCTGGTAACCTTGCAAAAGGGTGGTTATTTGATATGCTCTTCTGTTTGGTTTTGTCTAAAACTAGTTCTGGGAGATGACAGATAGCGGATCTGAATCAAGTTCCCGTTCCTCTGAAAGTGAACAGGATAATTTGCAGTTGCTTAACATTACTTACAGGTATTGAATGCTTATCCTTGACTGATAAAACACCACGCATGGGAGAGTTGTTTCTTTATGTTACGATTACGATGGGATAAAAAAAAAAACATACTAACAAATAAAGTATGTTGATGAGTTAAAAAAATAAAAATAAAGTATGTTGATGAGATAAAATGACTAATAGAAAACAAACAAAAAAATTTTCTTTCTTCTAGATCTGGGGACTGCTGGATTGTCATATACCTGGTTATGACCAATCTATTAGAAATTTCTTTCAATCTTGGTAAGCCTCTATCCCATCCTCCAAGTCTCAAGAACCTTTTTTTTCTCTTGCTACATCACAAATCTCCTTTACTGTGCCTCGAACGTCCAAATATATGTTTTCTACCCAAGCTGCCAAGATCTTGTTAGGTATGATAACGATTTTATATGAAACCTTATTTAGAGGTTATGTATACATATTATCAAGGATAACTTGTTTTTGGTTTATTTTTAATTTCTCTCTTTAAATTTGGTAATGAGTGCCCGCCCTGCCCCTGCCATGTAATAGGCCAAACTGAGGGTATGTGTAAGGGAGGAAGGACAAGGGCCACTGCCTCAACAAACTCAGTTTGATTGGCCCACATTTAGTTTTCAACCCACAAAGTGAAGACCTCCATTTTTTGATCCTTGTCGGTGACCATGTGGAGTGTGCTAAGTCCTAACTACCACTACAGCACAAAGTCTCTTGGTTTGCTTTAACATTTTTATGTATAGCTCTATAAACACTTTCTTAAAGGTATCCTTGTTGTTTGTGTTTACTGTTATTTGGTTCCATATCAATTCCCATTTCCATAATCCTTGGCATGGCAAGAGCATAAAAGAAACCCTGATGGAAATTTAGCGAATAAGAAGCTGTGAGATAAAAGATATTTTTGTTACTGCATAATTATTTCTTTCTGTGGATTTGCAATTCTATCCATGACATTACAGGTTAACTGTGATTTTATGTGGGTTTGGGACCTTGAATCTGAAATTAAGTGTACATCTTATAGGTTTTGCTCATTGATATGACATTTTCTGCCTTCAGGAATTATGCAGAAGCCCTTGTTTCTTCTAATTCTTCCAAGAAGCTGGCTGGACCAAGTCTAAGAACTAAAGGACCAGAGCTTCCACATCAAGTATTGGAGTCTTTGTTTAATGTCCCTAAGAGTTCAGAGCGTGAACCCGAGACAATGAATTGGAAGAATGTAGTAAAACAAATGGAGGCTTTTGCACAGAAGCGAGTTGGCTTTTGTCCATCTGGCTCTGTCGCACCTCAGCTGAATACCCTAGGTATATTGATTACATGATATCTGGAAATTCTGTGTGTGTGATTCATAACTTTGGTATTTTCTTCTGTGGAGTTTATGTTCCTTCATGTGACTGTTATACCATTTTCCATTTGAAAAGTTTATTGAAAGTTCTGATGTGTTTCTTTCATAATTCTTCTCTTTTGATTTCAATTTATCTGCATAGCTTGCCAAATCTTGAAAGCCACAATTTTTGATGATTTATTTGAAGTATTTCATGTTTCTTTTAAATGTCCCACAGTATTTTGTTAAATACCTTTTCAGAGTTCTGAAAATTCTGTAATGGTGATTTTTTGTCTCTGATTTCTGTTTGTTACATGAACTTTCTAAATTGTGATCCTCACAAACTCGAGTTTGCTTTTGACAAGCGCCTTGAGGTAATTGATTTATCATTGGAATTAAAATGCTCAAGTTTGAAAATGTGCTGCCTGATGTAGGCAACATTGAAACCTTTACTATATTGTGATGAATTCGTTTACTTTCAAGTATGGATGGAAGTGATTCAATGCTCCTCTTTAAATCTCTGACCCGTTCATGTCATGTTTTTATTGTTATTTTCAGCAAAAGGAGCTGAATACCAGGTGTTTAGAGAAACTGCAAGGGAACAGTGGGATAAAATGAGAACCTGTTACCATAAGGTCAATAACCTCACATTTATTTTTTGTTTTTTTCCATTTATAATTTTTCTTATCTTCTGGTGGACAAAATAACCGTTACATATATTAGCATATGATTAGCTTTTTGCTAGAGATTCATCGAAATAAGTCTTTTGCAAGGAAGCTCATAAGAATGAAAGACCACATTATTGCAGACAATGCTGCTTACTATGGTTAGAAATTTATTCCACGTATACCATGCAGGGCTATGTATGGGGAAAAAACAAAGAAAAAAAATTGTGAGATGGTAATGCATCTTAAGGTCACCTTATTGACTGTCGAGACTATCGTTGACTAGGGATAGGGCCTTGTTCTTTTTATCTTCACCATCCAGTTTCAGTTCTGCAAAATCAATCAGCTCATTTCAGCCATTTATTCTCTCTTACATATTACTACTCATTCAGTTAGAAACAAAAATTGTTCTGCTTTACAAATTCAATTCGATTCGGTTGAAAAGAACAGGGTTTAAGATACTGCATAATTTTTGGAGGGATCGGTTATCTCAGTTAGCAAATACTCTTCTTTTGTTATATGGACACCTTTAACAAAACGTGTATATTTCTGTATCATTTTGTCTAGAGGTGATTTTACTGATTTGATGAAGCATTACATGTAGGCCGCTACTGCATATTCTAGTGGAGAAAAGAGTTATGCTTCTTACTTGTCTGACCAGGTTTCTCTCTCTCTCTCTCTCTCTCTCTCTCTCTCTCTCTCTCTCTCTCATTCTCCTCCCCTGGGGGTCCATCCCACATTGTAATTAGTAATTCACACTTTGATTTAGTGATTTCTATGATGACCTATATAATAGTATATCAAATGAAGCTAAAAATTTGGTGGTGCCACTTACATCTCTCTAGGACAGACAAAGGCAATGATCATGATCAAATGCTCCTGGTCGAGATGGGTTGAAGCTCGTCAACCCTACTGGAAAGAGTCTAACTTATACCTTTGATGTCTATCTAGGCGCAAGAATTGCAATTGAAGCTAAAACCTCAAGTCTATTTTAGATTATGAGACTATGGTTTTACGATGGACTTCTTCAATAAAAAAAAACTTTTTCTTTGTTATGGTTAGGTTCACATTCTTGATTTGGGGACACCTTGCTTGTGGCCTTATATCTTTGTTCCTTTTTCAATAATTTTTTCTTGTGAAAGTAGAGTAACCTACATATTCTGAAAGCTGGGGACTTGGTGGAAGTCTATTGTCCTTATGGCTCAAGTAATACAGAGGTTCTAGGTTGCTCTACATTTAGATTGTCTGTGTCTTAAGCCAATGTGATGTGAAGGACAGCAATATCCACAGCTTTTTCTTTTGAAAGTTCTTGCTTCTGCAGTCCTGCAGTCCTATCTGAAGATCCAGATTTGACTTCTTCAAGTCAATGAATTTGTCTTTGATCACATAAAATCAAAAAGTTAAATCATGATTGTTTTGTAACGCGTCAGAGACAATGCTAATTGAATGTATTTGTGCATCAGTGTGTGTGACAAAAGGAGAAAGGAGGGATGAGGGTGTTACGGTCATAATCACACACAAAAAACGCAATAATGAAGTACAAGAAATCAAGACACAATTATTTTATGTTAATTACCTGATAAACAAAAAGGAAAACTATGACTGCACTAGGTGTACAACTGTACATTACTTTCACAGTTGTATCCAGCAGGGGGACTTCTAGTGGAATTGCTGTTTCTGCTTGGTTCATCTTGGTTCGATGCTGATTTTTGATCTGTTGCAATAATAAGTTTTTGAGCATAATGTTTGTCTTCCATGATAGTGAAACTTGATGTCTGTTTTGTATGTTGACACTGAGCATGACATCACATTTTGATTTGATCAGGGTAAAATGTGCAGCAAAATTGCTCGAGAAGCAGATGAAAAAGCGAGCATGGAAATATTTAAAGCGAGGTTGGTTCATTAGATAGCCATAAATCTTTATTTTAATTTTTCATTATTTGGGGTTGCTTGTTTCCAAACTCTCAGCTAATGTCATAATTGCAGGAACAAGGACATAGAAAATGTGTTGACAATTGATTTGCATGGACAACATGTTAAACCTGCCATGAGGCTTGTGAAGCTTCATCTTTTGTTCGGGACATATATATCCTGTTAGTATTTGACGATTTTCTATTCTTTTCCCTGCTTTTTTTCATCTTCTTTTTGCAAACTGCTAAATTTTGGTTTGTTTTTCACTGAACTACGTCTTTGCTTTAGCTGTGCAATATATCCGGATTATCACAGGATGCGGATCACATGGTTTGGGAAAATCAAAACTGAAACAATCGGTATGGACTTTGATGCCTTGTGGTGTTTGCTTTCTCTTCTACAACTAATGACAATTTCATGTAGGCGTAATTATGATTAAGAAAACTAGGAGATAATTCCTTTACCAATTGTCAATGACACAAGAAGTAACCCCTGATGATATTCATGCAGGTAATCAACCTTTTGAAGCAGGAAGGAATTGAGTGCAGAGAAGAGAACCAGGGCACAGTGCTTATTAGACTTGATGGACCACGACAGTTCAGCTTCCTCGATTCTGGGAGTGACAGCGACTCGGGGTAGTTCGCGGTCCCCCCTTCGGACATGGTCGGGAGAAGCCCTACATCATATGTATCCGAGGAAGATTTGCAAACTAAGTGTAGGTTTACCTCGCAGGTGTAGCCAGATTAACACCTAGGGCGGATTCACCTACTGTAGATATGTTAGATCTTGAAAAACTGTATTTATTCTTTCAGATGGCTGGAAGATAGGAGGTAAAGTTAGTTTTGGGAGACCAGTACACCACACTACACAGAGATGAGTGGGAGGGCTAAGTACGATGGTTTCCAATTATTGTTGTACAAATTTTTTAGTTCAATGCTAAATCAGTGGATCTTTGTTTTGCCTTGAATTTCTTTAGTTGTGCCGCTTGATTAATTGTTTCATATACTTGTGGTGGTCTTGTCTTATTATAGGCAAAGTAAGAGAATTAAAT
>BSSO01001365.1:0-24100 GCA_030267885.1 Mesembryanthemum crystallinum
CCATACGTAGATCATTGATGAGCATTTCCACACACCCCCCCCCCCCCCAAACCACCAAAGAAAAAACAGGAAAGAGCAGAAGCATCAATTTTGCTCCCAGGATCACACAAGCTGAAGTCAAAGGCCAAACAACAGCTGATCTCGGTGGACAAAAGCTTCCAACCAAAATAAGGCCGTAAAGGTCTAATGACCTCGGCCTTGCCTTTGAAATGCAGAAAGACTGTTTCTGAGTTGAACACTAATTTCCTAAAAGGAGTGCTGCGGTGTACAAATTAACAGAAGTACAGTAGAAGCTAAGTAATAAATTAGGATCATGAGCTAAGTGAATTACTAAGCCCTTCTTTTCTTTTCGTATTCGTTATCATAAGTGAAGTTTGTACAAGGATACAAACACAGAGTGATTGAGATGGACATCCATTTGATACATATACATGTATCAATAAGTAGAGCTTTTCAAATCAGTACAGATTCATGTTCATCGAATCTAGATGCAACTCATTGCTGTTCTTGTTTCACGACAAAGAGACATATGAAGTGATATAGAATTAAGCAGACAATACGCAGAAAAGAATTCTGATAAATCCTTGTACAGGAATCAAAATTGGTTAGGTGCAAACCTGTCTTGAGGGTCTTTTCTTGCCAGAAAAGAAGCCAGCCACTAGTACAGCAAGCGGTGTAAGTCGTTTGATGGCAATATACATAGGAATGTTAACTCCTTTCAAGCTTGCTAAAGCAAAGGCTACATTTGCATTGTAAAAAAGCGAGACCCAAAGAAGTTTCTTAGCGGTATCCATGTTCACAGCCTTGGCCTTTGTGTATCCCATGACTCGACCGATGTGGATAAGCAAAGCTGTGGCCAATTGCTTAAAAGGAGCCAAAAAAAAAAAAAAAAAAAAAAACAATTAAAGATAAACAAAAGGTAAGAGATTTAGTAGCAAGAGTTGTTATTTATTAAGCAAGGTACCTGGACGGTGAGGAGAGTCATGGAGTGTGAGTATTCCATGATGATAGCCTTGTTAATGAAGACCATGGCCATGGAAGCAACTCCATAAGATAGGGCAGCACATAAACTGGCATTGGCATTTGGCATTGTAAGTTTAAGAATATTATTAGTTGGTGTTTTCACTTGTTATTACATGCCAAGTGAGTAGAATAGAACTAGTCATTTGTCCATAACAAAAATAAAAATACCCAATTAGGAAGAATCACAGAAGGAAACCCTGAACTGATGCCATGTCTTTGTCCATAACACACAAACATAGAGAAATATTACCAATTACCAAAATGGGAAAGAATAATACTCCATAAGCGTGATGTGATTTTCCTTTTCCTTATCCAAAACACAGTTGGTTAATAACACCAGATTATACCCTTTTTAAAAGATATCTCAATATCTAGTCATTCTAAGATCCAGAAAGCAAAATGAAGTAGCAGAGGTAGATCAACGTTGAATAGTAAGTATACTAGTGTAATAGTATTGGATCAAACAGCAGAAACAAGAAAAAGAAAAAGACAGAGAAGAGAGAGAGAGACAGACCTCAAAAGTGGGGTGGGCTCTGCATCAAGACGACCATAACCGTGGTCCATTTGGAAATGGAAATGGAAATGGAAATGGCAATGGCAGCCCAGATAAGTTGATAAAACACACTCTTGTCTTCTCTGTAATCTGTCTCTCTCTCTCTCTCTCTCTCTCTCCTTACTCAATTGATAAAAACTGAAATCTTGGATCTTGTCTTGTTAAACCCACATTTCCATGGAAATCCACAACCACAACGCAGAGTTGAGACAAATATCAGCTCAATTTGGAAGGAGATCTCACATTGAATTGAAGTTGCTTAAATTCAACACCCTAAAATTAAGTTAAATTGAAATTACCAGACATACATACATGATACATGTATGCAGAATTTGGTGCCTCGAGAGAGTGTGTGTGTGTCAGTGTCACTAACAGTCAGTGCCGACTGCCGACTGCCGACTGCCGACGAAGTGTATTGTACTTATTGTTGTTCCCCCAAGGCCCGACTCCACCACCCGCATCGACTCCGCCCACCCAATTACCCGATACTATTATAATTACTCCCTCCCTACTCCCTACCTAGCAATTACCAATCCATTGGGTAAGAAGACCAAGGGTGCGTTTTGAATTCAACTCAACTAAACGAGACTAATTGAACTCAACGATATAAACTGAACGATTTAAATTAAACTAAATAAGGTTGAACGACTTAAACTCAATTGAATAAATACTAATCTGTGAATGAAAAAGAGTATAACTTGAACTAAATGATCTGACCTGAATTGAATTGAATTGAACGAATTGAACTGAACGACTTAAAATGGGATTAGATTAGGTGAAATAAACACACTCTAAGAACTAACGACAAGGAGTAACAAAATACAAAATACTAAAATATTAGTCTAGTGTAGATATATTACTATCTATACCATTTGCATATAAACTTCAATTTTATTCATTATCAAATTAACCAAATTGGAGTTAGTTTAAAACACAATCTACATACCTTGCTTTCATTATAAGCCTATTGATTATTGTCTAAAACATAACAAAATGGGTGATTCAATTGCACATTAATATTATTCAATACTACTAGTTGTCATGCCTTTTTCCCCCTCTTGCCAAAAGTTTAGACAAGTCCATGAAATCCATGTTCTATCTTTTAACTCGCAAAAAAAAAAAAAAAAAAAAAAAAAAAANGATGGAATAGTATAGAAGGCTTTTAAACATACGCATAACTCACGCTAGACAACATGAATGAAAAGTTGTAATGCTTTTATGATCAACTCATACAATTTGAGGTAAGCTTCTTATAAAAAAATTGAAATCATCAACTTTCATTGTAATTTCTAATTCTATTAAAGTTTTCTTTCATCCAGCTCAATATCTCAACTTTAAGCACATAGAACCAAGGTTCAAAGTTAAATACTCGATATTTCAAATATTCAAGACCAAATCAAAAAATCTCGGATATCTAAATTTCAAATTTGGATATTCAAATATTTTTAGATATGCGAAATAATGTTTTTTTTAAAATACTTAATGTCATAACTTCGAATATCTTGGATATTTGATCCAAATTTTCGAATATCTGAATGCAAATATTTCGGATACTTGGAGTATTTCGGATATCCAAAAGCTAAACAGTAGTAATATCCAAATCCTAATTTGAATATTTTGGATATAATTTCCAAAATTGATATCCAAATCTGAGTACAAAATTACAGTTATCTAATGAATCGGATAATTTCCAACCAGATTTTTGGAACTAGATAGTTTTAACACCCCTAATATAGTAGTACATCAATGAAGTAGGATCTGATATTACTATAGTCCAAATGAGTACATTGGAATTGAGTTATTAAAGATAATACTAAGAGTCTATTCAGTTTTCCTGAAAACATTCGAATTGAACTGTATAAAATGACCTGAACTGAATGAAATAGTAATATGTGAGCGAAAAAATAAATGGCCTAAATTGAACAGCATGAACTGAACTAGATTAAATCGGAACAAAACGCCCTGAAATGGAATTCGAATGGTAATGAACATACCGTAAGCCTGCAAAGAGAGTAATTGAGAAAAAAAAAAAAAAAATAGTGAAAGACGATTGAGTGATTAAAAACTTGGTTGGAAGCAGAGTAGGCAAGTGTCAAATTTGGTTAGGGGCGGTAATGTTGAGGAGTCAAATCAGCGTGATAATTCACTTTCATTTGATATGCAAATAGTGAAGTCGACATCACAACCTTGAACCTTGAGCAAGTAATAATCATGAGCACCATACCAGTTTACCACCATAGACTCCATATATAGAGGATAGACTCATTAAGAAGAAGAAGACGAAGAAGAAGAAGAAGAGAGGATAGACTCATCATCAGCTTGGATCGAAGATGCAAAACGCAAAACATGTTGATGTTGAGGTTGATGTTGATCAGCCTAATAAGATGTTCTTCCAGCCCATCCTCCCTAATTTCCTACACTCTTTTGTCAGTACTCATACTTCTCTCTCTCTCTCTCTCTTTCTATCCCTTTAATGATTTCTCATTTTTCCAATTACTAGTGGAGTATTATCATTTATAGAGTAATTTAGACTTTGAATGGAGTATTAAATAGCTAGTAGAGTAGTAGTTTGATGTTACTACTAGGACTAGGAGTATGTAATAGTGGTACTTTGTTAACATGCAGTCGATTCCAGTGTCGTTTATGAAGCATTTGGAGCGAGAGTTGAAGGGGCGTCCACTGGAGAGTGTAGTGCTGATGACACACAGACACAAATACAATGAGCCACAACACCACTGGGTTGTCCATATCAAAGCTGGCCGCCATTTCAACCACCAGGATTGGCGTCATTTCGCCCTCCATCATCACCTCTGTGTCGGTGATTTCCTCATCTTCACCCATCAATCCCACTTCCTCTTCCATGTCTCCGTCTTTGATCCCGTCTCTGCCTGCAACCGTCACTCCCCCCTTCTCCATCACCATGCCAATGCCAACGCCAATGCTAATCCCAAAGGTATTCTCTTTTACTTCTTTCCTTCTTTCTTTCATTCACTTAAAGATATTACCCATTACCTACCAAAATGATGGTAATATGATCATGATGGGTATGTATAGTAAATTGTAATGTAATGTCATCATATTACTTTCCAAACAAGGTTATAAAAGGAGGTTTGGGTATTCCAACATCAACAAAAAAGGGCAGCCTCAAGCTGATTCTACTGCTACTGCTACTGCAACCAAAGCCCCAGCTAGGACTCAGTACCCAACCTGTATGGTCACTCTCACCCGGTATTCCATTAACAAGTCAATTGTCGTAAGTCTGTCTTACTCTCCATTTAAGTACTCCTATTATTAATCAACTTCATCTCAAGGCTAGCTAGCTAGCTAGCTAGGTGCTACCAATTTCTTTCAATGGTCACCATGACAAAATGAATGAATGCTCCTTTTCTTTGTGAGCGCAGCATCTTCCTAAACAATTTGTGCAATCGATTGGACTTGCAAACACAAGGTGTGACATACACCTGAGAGATGAAAAAGAGAGGTCTTGGGCAGCATATCTATCTTACAGGAACTGTGATGGCCAGTCCTACATTCAGCGAGGATGGAAAGTTTTTCAGCTCATCAACAACCTCAAACCTGGCCAACTCATCAAGTTTCAGCTGCTTGATGATGAAGCTACCCACAATCCTGTCTTCAAATGCATCTGTAAGTACACTACTAAGCTTCCCTTGACACAGGAATTGCTGCTTCCACTTTGTTCACTTTATAACCTCACAATCAATATCATCATGGGTATGTAAATTGTAGTAATGTAATGTCATCACACTATTAAAAGGTTCAGAATCCAACAAAAAAGGGCAACCTCAAGCTGCTGCTGCTGCTACCAGAGCCCCAGCTAGGAAGCACCAGCCTCAGCACCCAACCTGTAGGATCACTCTCACGGCATATTCCATTAAGAAATCGATTCTTGTAAGTCTTACTCCATTTATTCTTCATCAAACTTCTTGACTCGAGCTACGGATAGCTGCTACAGTGTCTTTCAACGATCACCATGACAAATTAACACTCTTTTGGGTCCAGTACCTTCCTAGACATTTTGTGAGATCAAGTGGACTTGCAAACACAAGGTGTGACGTGAAGCTCATAGATAGAAAACAGAGGCCTTGGGTAGTGAATCTATTATACAAGAAAGGTGACGGCCAGTCCTATATTAAGCGAGGTTGGAAAGATTTTCAGCTCATGAACGAGCTCAAACCTGGAGACGTCATCAAGTTTCAGCTGCTTGATAAAGCTAGCCACAATCCTGTCTTCAAATGCATTAGTAAGTACTCCGTAAGCTTCCCCTAGCACAGGAATCTCACACTTGTTCACTTCTCGATAAATATTAGTATCTCAGAATCAATATTTTACATTTATGAAGTCAAATAAGCATGAGGACTCTATTATTTGTTTAAAACATACAACACGGAAAACATTTGGTTAAATGGATTCATCTCATATTTCAAACACTACTCTGTTCTGAGGAGCTAAAATAGTTGAACATTAGAGAAAATGAAAAAAAAAAAAAATGATATTAGTGGAACTGCATTTCATGTAGTAATTCTTATCTTTGATTGAATTTGAGCAGGGCTGAGTTCAAGCAGAGCAGGGTTTAGTCGAAGCAAAGCGTGATTTTTGCAAAGTTAGACAGCAGGTTTCTGAGCCACCATGGATTTTTTGCAAAGAGCTACTAGCTGTTTGGAATAGATGTCAACAGTTTGTTTTTGTATCGTAGTTGGCAATTAACCGTTTAAGTCCTTTTTTGGAGGGGTTCATAGCTGTTTTGTGCATATATGGGGTATCACAGCCTTGTGCTAGTGTTTTGCAGCCTGAAAGTATCCTCTTTTTTTGCTGCGGTTTGCCTCGACTTAACTTACTGGTAATTTGGTTAACTTGTACTGATGCTCTATTTGATATGTGTATCACTTTCAGACAAGTGCTTATTAAGATATCATTCAAATCAAAAGACTCCAATTCCGAGTTGTTGCCACAGTAGAAGGTTGGACTTCTTGATGTTTATTTGTAGAACCGAATTTCAGCCTTGCATATCTTGTGACAAAATGAAACATGCAACATTTTGGTGTTTCTTCTTCCCGTTGGTTTGAGATTTACTAAGCTCTAGTGCTTACATTGAACAAGCACGACTAGGGGAGGTGAATGATTTTAACAGGGTATGCATGGTATTCACAACTAAATCTTGATGATAAATAGAGGCATTCTGTTTCCTTTTTACCATATCATGCTAGTTTCACTATCTTGTTTACTGATGATGAGGTCAAGCTTTCACTATAGTTTCTTACTGTCTCATTCAAAAAAGGCATAATGGCCAAAACCAGATCCGGATATACTTCCATGGCCAAATGTGCAAAGGCAAAAGTAACACCTAACAAGGCTCTTCAAACAAACTCCATCTCCCAGAACTAGCTACTCCAAGCACCAAAGGACAGTTAAATTCATATGCATGATCTAGACAAGTATTCCATAAAACCTAGCATTAGAAGTTTCTACTTACTATCATGACAAAATGTTGTGCAACAATGTAGTACCAGAGGATACAAAAATGTCAACATGTTGCTTTTGGAGAACAAAGGGTTCAACTGAATCATTTAGCAACATAGCTAGTGTGAATTTTATGAAATGGCTGGTTTATGCTTGTAAAAAAAAAAAAAAAAAAAAAAAAAAAAAAAAAGGAGTCCAAACCTTGTATAGTTATGAATGCACAAAAACAATTTATTCAGGAAAGGCGAGATGTTAAGATCCCTTGCAAAGTTCAATGTGCGTACCAGCATCAAAACTGGCATTACAATTTGTGGGCAAGAAAGCACCCTCTACACTGCAGATCCACTGGATTGGATTATTGTTATGTGTTCAAAGAGCTAGTATTACTTAAAACTTGGCTTGAACCAAGCTGGTGGAGAATATACAGAAACACGCTCATTTTCGATAGGATACAACTCAATCCTGTGAACCTGAAAGCTATAGATGCCCATGTCATAGCAACTCATATTGCAAGTTTCTCCTTCAAAGTAGTTATCCGTCAAGTATATGCAGTTACCCCTGAATCCAGTTATGAGTCCCTTAATGTTGGGTCTTGGCACTCACTAGTAGTAGTTACTATCTCATCAGATCACAAAAATTTATTATCCTTCCTACCTCATGCTTGGTGGCGAAAAATTAGAGCATGACAGTGATCTGAAAATGGATGATACTAGTACTACAAATACAAAGACACACCACAGCTCAATAAGCCTTGGTATTAATGTCAGCCAATTACTTCCAACTAATAATTAGATAATACTAATGACTTATTTGATTTCCCCTCTTTCTTATTCCTTGAAAATAGACTAAATGGTGTCTAATTTTAGTATAGAAGTACGACGTCTCAAGTCAGCTAATGACATGGTAAGCACATTAATAGATCTGTAACTAAAAGGAGTAGAGAGTATTAAGTTTTGCAGACAAAAAATAGAGATAGAGTTTGGTGTCAATATTGATGATGATTGTCAAAATGGACCAATAAGAAGAAGAAACACAATCAATCACCAAAAGAATAAGGAAAGGTTGTATAGTCAAAAAGGATCCACATGCGATGCATCTCTAGTCTCTACTCGTAATCAACAGATATCCTTTTCAGATCTTCCAATGTAAGCATCCAAGATTTCTTCTAATATTGAAACCCCAGAAATGGCCTACAATCAGTTCCCCTTACATAGGAACATCCACAAAATCATGATCCTGAAACCCAAAACAAAGACAAGAAATAAGAGAATAAAGAATTACTCCATCTATTTATTACTTCCACTCTTTTAGAAACCCACGTAGTATGGATCTTCTCGGAGTTCAAACAATTGGTTAAAATTAATTTAGAACTACTTCCTGAGCTGTCGTAGGTTGACGTATCCACTCCAACAGCAAAAATTGGTACCACAGTTCTTGGCTCCCATTACACGAACCCGGTGGCCACTTTCAACAATCACGGTGTCAATTTTACAAACGCCTTGCAGTTCCTGCCATGCCTCATGCTACGCTCACATCTACTCCATTGGATTCTGGAGAAACTGAGCTACAATAACTAGTTACCTCACAATCATCAATTTTGCCCAAGTCATTACTCACTTGAAAGCTCAGAAGGGCTGTTAGTAATGTGAGACTTCTTGCCTTGAACAGAAGAAGACTTCCCAGGTGGAGTGTCCAAGCAAGTTGCAACAGCATTCCCATCCATTATCATGCCATCAGTTGTACCACTGAAATTATGATCAGACTCATTGAGCTCCACATTGTTGAACTCTGTGTAATCTGGATATACCTCATTCTCCTCCTTGCCAACGTTAAGATAGCACGCCTCACAATCATTCCTGTTGTCGTTTCTTTGGTTGGAAAAGTCGACAGATCCATTACTAATGCAGCTAACCTCACATAAGGCAGTTTCGTCAGCAAGAGAAGCCACCTTTCTGTCTCTTTTAAAACCAGTATAATTTTCAGCATTGCCAGCTACAAAGGGTTCACTCTCATACCTCTGCTCTACAAGTTTTCCCTTGGAATTGGGATCTGGAATCCCATTGACAGTAATAGTTCCATTAGTTTTTTCAGGTGACATCGAGGCAGTAACTGAAGCGCTATGTGATGCATAATCAGATGTATTCACATCTAAAGAAGAAGCTCCGGACGAAGAAGGAACTTCGCTAGAGGATTTCTCACTTGAACAAGTTGGAAAACTCGTAACCACTCCAGGAGCATGATGAGTTGCTTCTGAAAATGTAGTACACGTATCATCTCCATTCTCAAAAACTTGAACTGAAACAGGTGGACCTGACATTGGATTGACAGTATGAGAGTCTTGTAGACCTCCAATAACAGATTCACTGTCAACTCTTGGCAAATGTTCGTTATCATCGGAATGGTGGGGGGCAGAACTGCGATTAGAATGGGTTGGCTTCAAAGACTTGGCCAGAATAATTGAGCTACTATGCTCTACTTCAGTGCCAGTGCCCATTTTGCCTTCTTCCTGCTGCTGTTTTGTAGCAGATTCAAACGTCTTAAGACATGTTGGTCGTGCAGAAACCCTATCCATTAAAAGGAAAATGTCAAAAAATACAGACATCATGTGCCATGAATACCAGTATAAACATTTAATATAGAAAATTGTGTATACCATCGAACTCCCATAGCACACAGGTTACAAGATACCCCAATCTTATTAAGCAAATGTCACCCTCTTCCAGGAGATAGCAGAAAGGCACATATCAAGGAAACATTGCCAGAAACCCCCTATTTTATACCATTCCTTATAAGAAACCCCCTATTAAAATTTGTTAACATGAACCCCCTAATAAATTACTTCTGCCTACTTGGACCCCCAAACCACCCCTCCTCCCAAGGGGTTTTTGGCCAAGAAAAAAAAAAAAAAAGTTTCAAATGACCAAAATGCCCTCACTTGTTGGTATTTAGAGGTGCAATTGAAGGGAAATAAAGATTGAAAAGGCAATTTGTTGGTTGATAATGAGTGATTGAGGGGAAAGGCTAAAAAATTACAAGCTCAAATGAAGCTAAAATGCCTAACATGTGAGGGTATTTTGGTCCTTTCATGGGTATTTTGGCGGTCCAATTAGGGTGGAAGTAATTTAATAGGGGGTTTATATTAACAAAAATTTTAATAGGGGGTTACTTACTACGAGTGGTATATAATAGGGGGTTTTTGGCAATTTTTCCATATATTAATGGTATTGCATGATAACACAATCACATCTCTCATGTGCAACGACAAAAGCAGATAAGAAATCAGTGAGTGAACAAGCTAGTGATTCGACCATTCCTTCTATCCCGGTAAAGTGTAAACATAAATACTTAACCATGAACATTGTATACATAAACACATACAAATAGATATAAAACAAATAACTATGAATTCTGAAATAGAAAGGAGCAAGTGTTTTGCATCAAATGAAGCCCATAATTGACAAACTCTGGGCTTCACTCCTTGAAAGCTCTGCACAAACTAAGGGCTTGTTTGGCCTTGCTTGCACCAACTTCTACTTCTCTCACATTTCTCCTTCTTCACCACCTCTTTCTCCACTTCCACCTTCCACTCCAATTTCTAAGAAGTTGGAATAAGGCTAAAAGTAGGAGTAGAAGTAGAAAGATGCGAATTGTAACTTCTACAATAACTTCTTAGAAGTTGGAAAAATGGGGTGGGGAAAGGAGAATGTGAGAGGGAGAAGTAGAAGTTGATAAAAGTTAGGCCAAGTGATTCTAAATTTTCAACCCACTGCCAGCATAGCTCACAGAGAAGACTGTTTTCTGCTGCTAGAGGGGCCATGGGGCCATGGGTTCGTTTTGTGTAGATCTAGAAAAGATCTTCCAGCACCCACCCTCCCTCCCTCCCTCCCTCCCTCCCTCCCTCCCTCCCTCCCTCTCTCTCTCTCTCTCTCTCTCAGATTTAAGCTTAACCACTTTCGACTTGCTCCCTCTTCCTCTTAATTGGCTCCACTTCCCCTCAGGGTTTACCCACCTTGAAGTTCTTGCAAATAATGGTACCACTACCAGAATAGAAATAATGCCTAATTGGAACCCCACCATAGGCAAAGTGTATGGAAGCAGATCTTTTATAGAAATTCAACTGGTGAGAACACAGGAGGGGGGAGAGAGGAGTTCGAGCACAGGTGCTGATGCTGGGAAGGGGTAGACTCCCACTACAACTAGCAAAAGAGGTAGGGTTGGCAAGGATTGGGGCTAGTTTGTTGCCAAGTAGTTTGAG
This sequence comes from Mesembryanthemum crystallinum, assembly GCA_030267885.1. NCBI lineage: Eukaryota > Viridiplantae > Streptophyta > Magnoliopsida > Caryophyllales > Aizoaceae > Mesembryanthemum > Mesembryanthemum crystallinum. Next base: position 11,310 of record BSSO01001365.1, read on the forward strand.
AAGGAGTGGAGTATGGAGAAATCAGGGCTTCCACGTCGTTCTGGTTGGAGATGAATCATAAGTATGCCATCCGTAAGAGAAAGGTATTTCTGTCCTTGTATCTTGTTTAAAATTAGAAGTACTCCCTCCGGGCCCCCTGTATCTTCAACACTTTTATCTTCAACACTTTTGCACAAATAAAAAGACAGGGCTTAAAAAGTCAAAATTGCCTATAACTTGCAAGTGGGAGGAGTTTGGTTGTTTTGTTTATTTAGGGGCAATATGGTCAATTTATGTGTAAAATATGTCTAAATAAGGAACTGCTTAAGTTATATTGGAGCGGTCCAAAATAGAAACTACTGAGTTACAAGGGGGCGAGGGAGTATTATTTAAATGTCGATATGAGAACCAAATCTCAGCCTCCTATTTTCCTTTTTTAGACAATGACTGAGAATAGATCTTTGTTTTTATTTTCAAGGGAGTTCTTATGGACGCTCAACTCAACCCTTAATATATATGCAAAAAGCACATCATCTTTATCCATCTTCATATTTTACTCTCCCTTGATAAACTCACAAGCATACAATCAAACCCAATGCCTATCACAAGGCTTTTTCTGTCTATGGCAAGATCTGAAAGTTTAGATGCACATAGCCTCAAGTAAGCATACCCATACAGGACTCAATATCAACCTTTTTCCCCTTTTTTCTCCCACCCCCCCCCCCCCCCCCACCCCGGCCGCTTCAAGAAGTATCTCAGTTCACAGAAGTTTGAGACATGAGTTCAGCTACATACTCAGGCTGAATAACCAAGCATGCTTGATGAATTAAGCGTCACGAATAGGTTTTGACATTACTATTGTGCTCTAACTCTAGTGGAGATTGGGAGCTAATCACACAGCAAGAATATTAGACTTCTTGTGTTCAACATGTTAAGACATGCCGAACCCTTTTCTGTGTTTTACAACCCGTTTGTAGCATGATTGCTCACTTTCATGTAAAGCTGTAGAGACAGATGCTTGCTGTGCCAAAAAGGTAGAGAAAGATGCTTACCTGCTATACAAAAGCATATAAGCTCCCTGTGAAAGTACTTCATCCAATTCAACCTCCATTACCTGGAAATAGAGAATGATAATTTGATTATTACAAAGAGGAATCAGGTAAAAAAAATGAAGTACACTGATTGAGAAAACCCATATTAAAGTGCATGCATGTGTATGGTAATTCATAAAAAGGAGCACCAAACAGAAATGGAAAAGCACGAAGAACACAGTAAAGGCAAGGGGAAGGAGCAAAGAAGATAATAAAGTAAGAAATTTCACCACCAGACAGTCAAAAACGCATCTTACTGATGAAATTTCTTTGTAGATCACCAAAGAGAAAAGGTGTCTTTTAGAAGCACAATCTTTTGTTTATCGGTTGGATGGTGGGAACAGCCAAAAGGATCACTGTAAAGTACACAAATTATGGAGTATAAAAAAATTAAAACTCTACCTTGCAATCATCAATCCTGTACCAATTTCCGTGGAAACCCTTTGTGTAACAAATATAGTGGCCAAAAAAAGACGCATTCAACATGTCCACGTGGACAACTACTGCATACAGCTCATATTTGTCTGAGCCATCCCTCCCCTCGCTCATATATGGGCTAAGATCCAAACTTTCCGGGAAAGTAATTCTCTTGTTAATTTTCCCAAATCTTCCACTCTGTACCAAATCAAAACCAAACACATCAAGGCCAAGGTTGAAAGAGGGGCGTGTTATAAGTTAGAAAGCAGGGCATGTCATAAGTTAGAAAGAGAGACATATATAAGGCATTCAAGTCACCTTTGTAGGAGGAAAAGACTCTTACCTGGAATCTTTTCAAAGCAATTGTAAGTATGTTTGGTGCTTGATGAATGGTTAGTCGCTTCCATGCCCTGACATAATCATTACATCTGCAAACAGCAGTCCGCACACATGGCACAGTCAACTCACAATTCACAAAATTGCCATATGCAAAGGAAAGGTTGAAAGCTATCAGCTTCTAACCCTGGCAAGAGGGCATCAAACTAAGCACAATAGCTCCAAAACTTATCATCAAAAAGCTATTTAGGAACAAAGCAACTTAAAAAGTGTTTAAAAAACAGGAATAGGAGTCTCACATCTTACCAGATGTAGGTAGCGATGTGAAAGTGGCATTATATTAAAACATAAGAAACAATAGTAACTAGAAGTGATCATTCACATTTCATATAAAGGTAACTGGCAAGACAAAAGTAAAGAATGTCCTACTTCTATGCCACATGTCAAAAATCAGGTGTGATTCGAGAACTATAGCTTGCCTTCTCCACCTGAGCAGATCTAAAGGCACTAGAAGCAATATCAGAGGCTTTGCAAAAGATCTAGCGACTTGGGGAGCCTATGCTACAAGCTATAGCTGCATTAGCCCTCAATTTCAAGTACTATAGCCTGCATGACCAAACTGACAGTTGGCCATGCTTAAGAAGAGCCATGAACCAAGGTCAGCCTCATGACTACCCATAAAATTTGCAATTGTTATGTTGGTTGTAACTATCATTACTTCTAGTCAAGTAATCATGATCACATGGTTAAACTTGAGCAATCGTGATTACATTGACTCACGTAATCAATTAAACTCTATCCTTTCCCTCTTCTCTTTTCCACCTACCTCCACTTAGTAAAATGATGCATTACATTATAATCACATTTACTCAAAGAGACAAGAGATTAGGGCCACTCCAAATCTCCCTCTCATTCTCTCCCCACTTGATCTTATTTTCTATCACCAGAGAAGGGATGCAAGAAACCACCCATCCTGTACCCTATGTGTTTCCCTATTGACACATGTTGTATGATATGCTGACAAGAAGTTAGCACTTAGCGGTGGTACAATTCTAAATGCAATGAGCCATGACCTAGCATCGGATGCAAAGGTGTAGCAAGTAGAAACTAGAGGATTTGCATTGTCCTCTAACTTAGAAATGGTGACCTAACTGGAATACTCAAGCGAGTATGGTTTGGCTAACAGATCCATAAGCTATAACTGGCTCTAGTCTTGAATCATATGATCCAAACAGAGACTCAATCCTTATCAATAGAAGCAATGAGCAATAAGCTTTACACCCAAAATTTTACACGGCAATTAGCTAGCTTTGTCCAAAATTATCTGACCCACAGCCATGAGTCACAAGCTACGGGCACAAGTTGACCCTTCTGGATGGCCTAGACTCCTAAACAGCCATGATCTAATGGCTTTGGAAGAAAGAATCAAGATATTAAGGCTAATGAAGAATAAAAATTCCTTTTTTTTTGAGGGGGTGGGGGCGGGAGCGGGGAGCTAGGAGCTGGGGGGCACACACCAGCACAGATGAACTAGGTTTTGCCACAGGTCCCTCCCTCCCTCTCTATTAATAGAACCTCAACACACTAAATGAATATATGTGTCCCCAATATTATTATTTTTTATAGATAAAGATCCCCAATATTAATGAGTTGGCAAAGATCAATCAGCTGCTATATCAAATCGCATGCACTCATCTACGCCCTTGCTCTACTTGACTCTTTAAGATGTTTTCAGCAACTGAAAGTACATTCATACTTATCTCCAGTAAATGGCACAAAGGAATCTATTGGGCTTCAAGAAAAAATCCAAATATTGCCTACAAACAAAAAACATATGTAGCAACATGTAGGAGACACATAGGACTTAGGAGAGACTATGAGTCAAAATAAAGCAATTAAAAGGGAGGCCAGGATGGTGCATAACAAGAAACATGAGGAACCACAAAATTCAACAACTAGGACTCAATAAGTGTCATTCTTTTAAATTGTTCAAGGAAAATCAATAATGGTTACCGCAGATAAATGACAAAAAATCATGACTCCCCAAAAATTATGGTTCAAAACCAGTCACCATGGGCCCTTATCCATAACAATGCTTCAAAGTATATATAGAAGTGTATAGTGTGCCAGGTACTACACTTACTGCCAACTGCAATATCTAACTGATCCAGAAATAATTAGAGAGAGGAAAAGAACAAGTCATACCCATCACATTTATACAAGTTTTCTCCATGAAGCCACTCTTTCGATGTAAATTGATCAAGGCAATCCTCCAAAGATGTAGCATCTCCTTGAATTTCAACAGTCAGGTCCATCATATTTTCATACTGTTTAGAAACTTGATCGCACTGTGTGCATATAACCTAACAAAGGAAATACACAACTTGAGAAAGGAAGGCTTAACTTGTCAAAAGTATACTTCAAATAAATTGCACATGTCCCAAATCCCAAGCCAATTTGTGGTTACAAACCACACTAACTGGGAAAGGGTGTTAGAATGAAATTCAAAATTTGAGATTCTAGAGATTGAAATTTGACATCACAACTTTCAAATGTAAGCATCAATCAGCCAAGGGGTATAACAGGTGCACACAAACCTGGGACTGAAGCTGACCACCAAATATATGCTGAATAAGAGTAGTCTCTTGTGATTTGGGATGGATGATTTGCTCTCCACCATATTCATCCAGGCATGCAGATTGCATTGTATCAATAGCAAACCTGGAAACTCATGAAGATCGTCAACATTTCCAGCCATACAGAATGCTCATGCATGATATCAATGATCAAAGTAATGGCTGACCAGCCTAGGAACATCTATGTTACTCAGACAGCTCATTCAACACCAAGAATGGAAACCCCAAAATACAAGACACTATTTACACTCCAAAAACCAAAAAAAAATAAAAAAAATACAAAGGAATCCTGAAAAGAGCACTCCGACTAACGAATAGTTCCCTGATATGCATCTCAAATTAGGACAATCCTAGCAGATCCCTAATGCCACTGTGCCAGTAAGATAAGAAAGCTCCAGAGCACCACCAAGTAAACTGTGACAGAAGTGAAGATATACCTCATGAACTCATGAGCATCCTCTTGTTTCCCATAGCCAAGATTGCCTCCAATGCTAGGTAACCGAGAGAGGATGTTAATTGGTGAAAAGGGCTGCTGACTTTTACTAGCTCTTTCCATGTGCGTTTGCAGTTCACAAAAGAAGCACCACTCATTCCTTTTACCTAAAGAAACAAGAATCTTAGAAATTAATTGTCTCCACTTAACAGGACAACAAAATTATGTTAGGAAGCAGTCGCTGCTCACAATCTTGTCGATGTCCCTTGTCCAACAGATATGCTAAAAGGGGGCGAGTGTGCGCGAGGCATTGCAGAACCACATTTGCAAAACAGCTGCATAAAATCAATGCAGGGAGATCAAACAAAAAAAATTACACATTCCAAGGGAACTTTAATATTCATAAACATGCAAGGTTTACCAAGCAGATAACAAAACCTGTTTCCACAATTTAGAAGTCCACAAGGTGGGAAGGTTGGTTTATCCCAGTTGAAGAGTTTGACAAATTCATCATATGGGAAAAGAACCTGAAACAAGAAAACTTCTAAAACGGCATCTAAAAGCAAAAAGAGTATTTTCATAACCCAAGCCTACAAAAGAATAGTAATATCCATATAGTCAACTGACCTTGTCCACCAGCTTCTGTGTCTTGTCAGATCCACTTGAAGGGACCAAAGCCAAGGACACACTGCGCTTTCCACTGCCTCGACGCTGCAACGACTTTATTGATTGGCACTTTGTCTTATGACCTGATTTCCAATGTTCTGATTGGCACTTTTGAGAGCTTGAAAGATCCAAAAAAAAAAAAGAAAGAAACATAAATAATAAATATACAGGGAAAGAGATACCAATGTTCCAACCCTGGACCAAATGGGTTGAAGCCAACCATCACTTCAAGTGTGGCACTAGTGTATAGATAATAAAGTTAAATACACATATCCAAACTTCAAAAAGGCAATGAGCTCCTCATACAGAATATAGAACTAACTAAGTAAAAAATCCAGCACCACCTGTAACCCGCCGAGAAGGACTTAATTACAATAGCTCACAGCAGAAGAATAAGAAATTCAGTAACAACAAAGTGAGTGAAGAACTACAAACCATAACAACAATGAATTTTCTTAAAGGAAAATAAAATAAAAAGACGATGTGCAATACTTTGAATGGAGGCATTTGCCAAGAACATTGTCCATATTCCATCAGTTAACAGCAATAACTACTTGCGGTGACAAGAAAAATATAAGATATAGGAAGGGCCAATCATAAAACTGAAATTATAAAAGAGAGAAGCTTTTGATTGCAAGAACCAGAAATTTTCTCAAAATGCAATAATGTCAAAGTCCCTTCATGAATCATCATCTTATTCTAGTCTCATTCAGAGCTCAGCCATCTACCACATACGTCATGTGCTTTTGGAGTATCAATCACCATACTTATCATTAGAAGGGGGTTTCCTTTTGGTCCTGTAAGACTTGGTGTCTTATTTTATACAGGTTTGTTTTAGAGTACTTTTTTTTCTTCTTCTATGTTACATAACCTTGAAGGTTATACTCAGATTATCTATCCCATAAATTACTATTCCATGGTAAGGTTACTAATCATTGAGATACATTGGGCATTAGCTATACTATTTCCCTCCTTGCTGTTTCTCAATAAGTTTTCCCCCTAAATTTCACTCGAATTAATCCCCTCTCTTTCTCCCTCGAAATTCCAACCCCCCCCCCCCCCCCTAAATCTAATGTCACAAGCCCTATCAAGATTAAGTTGCCGTTGGCGTTGAACAAGAAAGGATAGTTTGTGCCAATCTTGATAATAATTATAGTGAAAGAAAGATTTGAAAAGGAACCAATTCAAAGGCTAAAATGTTAATCCTAATAAAGAAGTTTCAAGAATGGAGGAGTAATAATTGAAACCAAACCCCTTGAGAGGTTAAATCTGTCTAAAATATCACAGCTTAGCAACCACCATCATAATAATGCTAACAACATTTAATTATTAAACTAACAGTAAAAGGAACAGGAAATTGAATTGGGGGCGCATACCAATACTTAACGGCCTTGCAACCGGCGCAATGCTTGGTGGTGGAGTTGCCGCACACGGCGCAGCTGTCGGCGGCGGCGGCGGCGGACATTGCGGCGGAGGAGAGAGAAGACGACGACGACGAGGAAGAAGAAGACGAAGAAGTAGAAGAGTGGAAATTGGCGTCAACAACGAAGTACTTGGAGGTGGTGGAGCGAAGCAAGTGAAGGAAAGCTAGGGCTAATACGAGTGCAGTGATGGCAAATTGGAAAAACCAATTCCAATTGGGATCCAGAGGCAGTGCCGAGGAGAGAGACGAGACATGCATCTATCTATTTATACTCTCTCTCTCTCTTCCCCAACTTTCCAAAATCATCGATTGATTTGATTCGATTGGATTTGAAATTTGATTCCACCAATTTTCTTCTCTTTCGTGTTCGTAATGTCAATTTTTTATGCCCTAGCCCCAACAACAACAACAACAACAACAACAACAACAACAACAAACCTTCCTCTTTTATGTTCTTGCTCCCCTCCAGAAACTTGCCTATTTTGCTAAGTCGGTTTAATTATGGTGTAATCAATCAGGTTTATTGAGGGAATACGCACTTTTCGATTCATAAGTGCTTGCTTTCCAAGAGAGTATCTTTGTCTTTAAAGCCTATTTCATCCACCGTCCGAGATTACATCATTATTACTATATCACCCTTTTCTTCAAAATAATACACAAGCTTGGAGAAACTGGTTTTTTTTTTTTTTTTTTTTTTTGAAGTATTATTCTTTTCTTCTCCCTTTTCTTATTTTGTTGTAATTTGTAATCATGGTTATAGGACTTTGGACAAGATTTTGTTTGGTTTTGCGAGTTGGCATCCAAGGACCAAGAGCAACGTAATATTCCTTGGAATCATTTCTTATACTCTTAAATCTCAAAGTTCTACATGGAGTAGTACATAATTATAAGTATGATACATAAGACATTGCACATAGGTCTAAATTCGGATCAGATCGAATTGATCCTGACCGGAATTGGAATTTGGAAATTAACCAGACCGAGGATTGGACCAAAATTATTCAGGTCCTAACCGGATCGAACCGGAAAAATCCAAAACCGGACCGAACCGGTTTGGACCAAGTTTAGTTTTACATATGATTTCTCATAATTTTTTCTTTCGTTTTTTGAAAAATTAATAATGCACTAAATTAAATATAATTGATAATGTTAAAAATGAATTCAGGGTAATGTATTAGACAAGAAAATACTAATGAAATAATTTAATTAACTTAAAACTTTTAATTATAATGGGTAATAGGTCCGAATAGGTCCTAATCAGTCCATTCAGGTTTTGGACCGAACCGGACCTGAAAACCAGAATTTGAAAATGTAAGGACTGAGGACCGAACCGATTGGAACCAATCCAGGTTAGTCCGGTCCGATCTAAAATTCAGTTCCAGACTGTAATCTGTGCAACCCTAAGCGTGCTTGAAACTTAAGAAGGCACAATCTACAATACAATTAGCAAGTTTCATGTCGTGCCGCCTCTTCTCCATGGGAAGACCCGGCCAACGCCCAGTCGTGCCGTGTCTTGTGTTGGCGGGCGCACATGACGTAACTTTTTTTTTTTTTTTTTTTGGTCTTGTCATGCCACTCCGTACTTACATACTGGATTTTCCTAAATTGCGGCATAAACATGACACATTGCTTTAAGCCACATGTCGGGTTTGGTTGAGATTGTGCCCATGTCGAGTCATGGTAGGCGACACAACCCATGTCCATACCTCATTTTCCCAAAATTGTGATTAGTTGTAGAAAAAAATATTTTTAAATATTTCATAAACAATGATTTATGAGAAAATATATTCTTAAAATATAGAAAATATGTTCAATTAGTAGTGAAATCCCCGTCATCTTCAACCTATGTCCCCGGTAGGTGGTAACCAATCCAATTTGTGTATCTTCCCCCCTCCCCCCCATTCTCTTAATCCTCTCATATGCTCTTCAATGGCAACTGTACCATTGCCTCTCCCTTTATTAACATCACTTCAATATCATTACCATTAAACTACGAATTGATTGAAGGGTGAGCGCAACTTCAAGAGTGAGGATCTTCAATTGGCTAGACAAAGGAGCAACAAGCATCAAAAGAACTTACAAGTAACACTTTTCCCAGTGCGGGTTTCTAGAAATTCTACCAAATTGTCTGAGGAAGTTATATCGTCGAAAATAGATCAGTCTAATGGTTGTGATTTTGCTAATCGTCATTCTCTATTGGTCACTGACAACTACTAGCGGTGGTTGTCGAAGGGCAATTATGACAACTTGAGGTTGGGGAAGGGACATGTACTCGCAAGCGGACAACATTTTGAATAACATTTTCAATTTATTTTTAGAATTTTCAAATTCATTTGTAAATTTGGAAAATCATGAAACTAAAGTCTTTAGAAATTATTGGAGAATTTACCATTTGGAACACGTGTTTTTCAATAAATTAATAAAAGTATTGAATTGAACACATCTCAAGCTTTTCAATAGTGAAGATGCATGCAATACCTAATTTGTTAATGATTTATCAATGATTTATATGATCTTAGTTTTTGAATGATAACATTTAGAATACCGCTTGGAAAATAATCATATATGAGTTAGCAATATATCGACATTGTTTATCAAGGAAAAAAAAAGAAGAATTTATATCTATTTCACATTTCAGAGTTCGTATATGTTTTCATGGTTTATAAAGCCATATTTTGACCATTAATTTTTATTCAAATACTTCTCCCATTCCTTATAATTTGTCAATTTTATTTTATTTAAGTTGTCATGTTTCTAATTTGGGCAAATAAATCTCAATGGTAATTGGTTGAAATTTGAAATCATAGTGGAGGACAAGACAATAAATAATGTTGTCTTATTTTTTTTTTTTTTACCTTCCCTGAACTTGACAACCTTTAAGGGGCGGAGGAAGTACATTTTATAGAAGGATAGAATTATAAACTTGTGAAGGTGCTGTTTGGGAGGTGTATTACTACAAGTGAAGGAGTCTAATAGCCAAGTATCTGCCCATAACTTAGTATCTTGTATGGTTGCACTCATTCCTTGAGGCCCTCACAAGTTTGTTGGTGAATGACTGATCCTTTATGATAATCTTTCTTTCTTTCTTTTTTTTTTTTTTTTTTTTATGGAAAAGAGGGAATTTCATTCATTATTCATAAAATCACAAAAGTTTGAAGTAACTACATCCATTAACACATCCGAACCTCCATCAATCCAAAATCTCGTGTAATAGTCGAGTGGTGACCAATGGGCCATAAGATGCGCTGCTTGGTTTGCGCCCCTCTTTACATGAACAAAAAGACAAGATGAAAACAAACTACCAAGATGCAAAATATCCCTACCAATACTGCCTACATAAGTAAGAGGAAGATTGCTACGTTTAAGCATATTAATAAGTTGCAAAGAGTCACTATCGGTGATAATCGATGAAAGTCTTCGATGGATGGGCTAGTTGAAGGCTGAACTCCACTGCTTTTGCTTCCACTATAATGGGTTCCCACACCCTCCTGCACTTGTTTGCATCCTGCTCGTTCTATACAACCCGATTCACTCTATGATAATCTATATGTAAGGGTTATCCGACTATCTTGATTGATATTAAAAAAAAAAAAAAAAAGTACCCGCCTACAACACGCGCCCTGCCATATTTTGAATAGCTTCCCTACAAAGCCATTAGACATTAGTTAGTACTCCTACTATATTCAGTAGCCACAGCGGGTGCAGTGACTGCCATTAGCGAGGTTGGCGCCATCTTTTGCTTGTAGCTGTTTATTTCCTCCGGCCATTGGAAGCCGCGTCTCAACACTAGAACCTTTAAGGTATTAAGTACCCTCTCCTTCTCTTAATTTCTTAATACTGTCTCATTTTATACATCTAGGGTTTTCGATCTCAAATGCTTTGCTGATTCAGGGTAGGATAGGGTAGGGTATACTTGAATTTCAATAATAGAGACTATGAGGTGTTGCCTTACCTCTTGAGTTTTGAGAAATGCTTGCCAATTCAATTGTATGGAGGAATGCTATGCTAGTAAAATAAAATGCATTTTTAATTTTTGATATTTTCTTTCTAAACCCACCCTCTAACTCAAGGGAGACATTTCAAACTTGCTTCATTCGGAAAGTCCAAAGCCCTTGTTGTTCCCTAAACCCACCGTCACCGTCACCGTTGGAGGACGACGAACGCAGGAATTAGGGGTAGCAGCTGTTTCGCCTTAATGGAACCACCTGCACCTGCAACTGAAACTGCTGGCATTTTGGAGATTGGCGGCGGCTGTTGCTGCTTCGTTCGCCAGGTATCAGATCTAGTTTTTTGTTTCTCTCAATCCCTGAAAACCGAGCGAGTTATATTGTTGCTATTCTTTACAGCCCCTCAATCAACATCAACTGCATTAGTAACTCTTTCTGTCTGGCATTATCTCTATGCACCATCTGCAGGGCTGGTCCTGTCATATTATGGTTAGAATATGGTAATAAATGAAAATAAAAGTTTTTTTACATTCAAAATTTCCTCCTTCGAGACCATTTTGGATGAATTTGATGCATTTCTGAATTTTAAAATACTCAAATGTCGCCAGCGTTCACTTTTAAATACCCATATGTCGCATGAGTTTTTAAAAATACCAATATGTCGGAGGGGTGCCATTTAAAATACCAATCTGGTTAATTGGCCCAAATCAATTAGTTATATTATATGAGTACTAAATTTGTAATTGATTGGTACAAGAAATTATGGATAAATGATGACAAGGAAACCACCAATGCCTCAAAGTGAAAGACCATCTCAATATCAATAAGGCACAAGGGGAAGTGGTTGCGCTTTCCATGCCAATATCAATGGTCAAGTTGATTTGAATAATCTTTCGTTTGATCCCATATAAAGGAAGCGAATGTCATTCTACCTTTCGAATATGCGAGTTGAGTTGAATATTAATCATTATATGCAATTTGTGAGTATATTTTTAGTTTAGTACTATCTTTTTGTGGGGATTTTTTTTTTTTAAGGTAATCAATAACTTTTGTAAATAGAGGGAACCCCCTCTAAAAGTTTCCTGAATCCACCACTAGGCAATTATGTATTTAGGCAGGGCTAGTTCTAACCTTTTGTATGCCTTAGGGCAAATTGGATACTTGGGGCCCTAAATAGGTTTTTTTTTTTAAAATAAATAAATTGTGCGAAGTAAATAGTTGATAAGTTTGATTAGACATTCTAAAATTCATCTGAAAATGAAAAAGAAATATAAAGAAAAAAATCGACAAAAATCAGCTTGAGAACCTGAATTTGAAATGTTTCACCCAAAAATATACATGAACCTAATTTTGGCAACTAAAACCAGATGTTTTCATTTCAAATTTTCAACTGAAACGACCTGCAACAAACTGAATCAGCACTGAATTAATAGTAACATGTGAGAGAAAACAAGTTCATGATTTGAATTGAACAAAAATAAGATTGAATAAGGTGATAAATGCACCCTAAAATCAAGTAATCCTATGGAATCAAGCATACAACAAATAAAAAAAATAGTAATAAATAAAGGGGATTGCTTTACGTAACAGCAAAACTACTCGACGTAACCATTTTTTCCAAAAATGTCCTCCTCATTTCTCCCCTCATTTTTCTACCTTCTTTCTCTCTCCTTTTTCTCTCCAAAAGGACCAAAACAATAAAATAGTCAAAATAAGCATTAAATAGCGTGAAACAACCCAGCCACACACTGTGGGTGGGGCTCGGTGTGATACCCCAAATATTTCTACATTATTTATGTATTATTTAAAAGGATTATTTGAAATTATTATCGTTTAATTATACGATAATTCTCCTTTATGGAT
>BSSO01001366.1:0-24097 GCA_030267885.1 Mesembryanthemum crystallinum
CCATTTTGTCTTATTTTCCTTGTTTTCCCTATTTTCTCTCTCACGAGTCTTCTTCATTTTGCTTTTATTAGTTGTCCCTTTGACCACCCAAAAGTCCACCCTCCATTTTTATTTTTATTTTCCTTTTTATTTTTTCCTATTTTCCACTTAAAACTCTATAAATACCCCCCTCCCACATCCATTTGGAAAGGTTTTTCCACCCATACTTCCCATTTTTCTCATCTTTTCTCACAAATCTTCATTCACTTAGTTAAAATGCTAATGAGTTTAATTAGCTCATTTAGCTTGGTTAATCATAATCAACTAATGATTAATGATTAATCTAAGGCTTTTTAGTTAGTAGTTGTTAGTATTGGATACATCCTACAAAGAAGAAAAAAATCCAACAAACTCAAGAAAAACCAAAAAAGTCACAACAATAGCTCCACCACCTCCAACCTCCAAGTCACCATCTCCAAGGTATAATTTTCTTCTCTTTAATTCCTTTGTAAATAATTTCTTTTCATTTCTATCTTCTTTTTGTGTTTGGGTACATAATGTGCTCTCAAGAATAATTGTTGTCCCATTTTCTTTATTTTTAGTACATAAAGTACTTCAAGGATAATCTTTGTCCCATTTAATTTCTTGCACTCTTAAGAATAATTCTTGTCTCATTTTCTTTATTTTTGGTACATAATGTATGGATAATTCTTGTCCCATTTAATTTCTTGCACAGTCAAGAATAATTCTAATCCCATTTTCTTTATTTTTCATACATAATGTATTTCAAGGATAATCCTTGTCCCATTTAATTTCTTACACTCTCAAGAATAATTCTTGTCCCATTTTTTTCATTTTTTTTGGTACATAATGTAATTCAAGGATAATCCCTGTCCCCTTTAATTTCTTTGTACATCTATACTTGTTTTGTTGTAAATAAGATTTTATTGTGCTAATCGTTTGCTCACTTGTGTCACGTGGTCGGAGGTACCGTGATCTTATTTAGTACTCGGACTTCTCTCCCGACCACAAGCCTAGGGAGTTTTCGTGCCCACGCAAGCTTGTCTCTAATTGGGACATAGACCACAAAACCCATGTGGTGAGATTGAGTGGAGTGTTGCTTGTGTAGATGTGTGTAAATAAATTGATTGATTCTTTCTTCTACCCCTTCTATTCATGTTAATATGAAAAATGATAAAAAATGAGGCAAACATGTATATAAGAGTGAATAAACACCTTGGAGAAGTTTTAGAGCTTTGCTTGGTTAAGTTTGGTTAAGGTCAGAAACGAGTGCCGACTTTTATGAGCCATAACTTATTACTGAAAAGTCCTAAAAATACAAGGCCAGTGGCATTGGAAAGATGATTATCTTATCTTTCCACAGACACCTTGTGTGTTTAATTCCAAGTTCGGAGTCATCCCCGGAAAGCAAAGAGTCAGAGGTGCGTAAATTGTCCAAGGCGCGTGTCCAGTGACCTTAGATCTAATATGGACACTTCGTCTGTGAGTTCTGAATTATGAGACCTTATGATATTCAAAATAGACGCCCCAAAATTTCCAAAAAGTCCTCTTAGGCCTCTATACCATTTTTGTGTAGTTAGTTATGATTTTTTGAAAACCGGGTTATGTTTTAGTCAAATCTGTCCAGCTTAACCAGCTCTTTGTCTGACTTTAATAAATCTACCGAAAATATTTAAAGTTTCTAAAAATTTTAGGACTACTTTTTCATATACTCCCCTATGTTTCTAGTATTTACGATAGTAGAAGTTTGCAAATATCCCTTGTAAATAAGTTACAAAAAATCAAAAATCACGAGTCTGTCCAGAGCTTCTAGAAGCTGTTTATTTTATCCTTAACTTCCATAAATTTTATCCAAAAAATGTGATCCTTTAGATCAAGAAACTAAATGAAAAATTGATGAGTTTAGGCTCTGGAATTGTCTAAATAGCTTCCTTAATGAAATTATTATGAATTTTCAAAGATCTGGTCAGTCCTGTAACAAAAACAGTTTTCTTGTCTAACTTCTTTGATTTTATTAAAATAGAAAATGAACTCCAAATAATATGAAACCTTCCAGTCTAGGTCTTCAAGGTGTCAAGTTTATCCTTGTATTTTTATTTTTATCATTAGGTTCCATTAATACTTAAGTCCAGAACTAAACTCACTAAGCTGTCCAGAAACTCTCAAAACCCCAAAAATTACTTCTTTAAATCACTCTTTTAGACTTAGGAGATTTCCACTCTTAAGAGAGTTAATCAAATCGAGTTTCGGGAGTCCTGACATGCTGAAGATTGAGCCTCCCCATTCCCTTAGAAATTTGTTCGCTTCTACCCCTTTTGTACATACGTGTTTGTGTCTTAGAAACTCCTCCGAGCGCTTAATTATTGATAATTGCATTTGCATTTTCACTCTAACCAACGTGGCTTAAATAAAAATGAACCAAAAATAATGATGTATGTTTCATGTTGCATGTTTAGTGGCTTAGCTGGTATATTCTTTATTGTGTAATAACGGCCCGAAATCAAGCTTGGGGTTAGAATTGTAAATTCGCTTGTACGCGATTATGGGTGTTCCACCTACATTCCATTTTATACCATATCATCCATCATACCACTCCATCTTCCCCAGTTACTTAATCATATCCCTTAGTGGAACACCCATGATCGAATGTGACCGAATCTATGATCGTCCCCTCTTGTTTGGCTTCAGGCCATGTCGGGGGGTTTCATCCTAATGTACTTGAGAAATCGCTATCCACCAAACACATACCCACAACGCCACATCAAATCATCCATCTTTCCACCCCCAGTGAGTCAATTTCCAATAGAATGAAAATATTTGAGAGTTCTAATCCTTATACTTTGAGTCAGAATTGGGTCGATCTAACTCGTTGATATTCCGCTCCCTAGGAACGCTAGAGGCTGTACTTCGGAGTGTGTTTTGGGGGATAAGGCTGTGAGGGCCGTACCCCATGGGAAGTCCAGTGGTGGACAACCCTTGATCGATTCAACTCTGATAACTAGTCATACTTAAAGTCTCTCAATTATTTTCCTCTGATGGAAATCAACTTACAAAACCTACCATGCGATTCCCCAGTGAAACATTTAACGGCGGAACCCCCCTGTCCAGAACTACGTTAGGGCTTTGATCCACGAGTGATTTCAAGTCCATGAATGGTACGTAGTGCAGTATTTGCTTATCCAAGCCCGCTATACAACAAAGAATATATCGGTCCTAAACCGCTTTCTTGTTCCATGTACATTATGTGTGACAATGTGATCATGTATACGTGTTTTTCCTATCTTATTTTATACTTTCTTTACTCGGGTAATTAAAATGACATTTGAAAGCTTTTAAAGGGGATATGACGAATTAGTATAGAGCCCGTCGAAAGACGGAGAGGGAGACGAGTCTTGAGACGTTCGCACCCTCTAATCTAGACCCCGATCCCAAAACTTCACGTTTTCGCAGACCCTTTTGTGCCTTATACGTAAATGAAGTCACTGTCGATTTTAAAATGGTTTTTCTCCTAAAATCCTTTCTTTAAAACCGGTTTTATCAAAACCCGTTCTTGTTCGGGTCATAACAAGGTGGCGACTTCAAGCTTATTTTCGACCTTACAAAGGTCACCCCGTGTGGGATGTACCCATTGGGTGCGTAGCACACTGATCCATATAAATAGAGGTCATAGGAATAGGAAAGACCTCGGATCAGGCCCCACAGACTGGCGACTCCATTGGGGAGCAATTTTTACAAAGTGGTCTAAACCCGAACGTTCGTCTATCCCTTAAAAGCTTTCTCAAATGTTGTAGTAATTACCCACCAACTGTATATACTGTGAATATGTGTTCTTACCTGTGTTTGGAATACCTTGTTTGTATAAATGGTCCGCACACACCCACTGCGCTGTATTTATTTTCTTAGGCTGATTAGCTAACAATAAAACATTAAGGATACCATCGTATATACTCACATATATTTTGTACCAGTCACTGTACGTTGCTTCCAAAACTTATTTGAACAAAAATACCTGAAAATATCGTCTTTAGACAGACCGTAGGACTGCACTAGACCAACGCATGCTTGAAATGACTGTTACTTTGTACATATATCCTTGAGTCAGTTGTCGCCCGCGTCCATGCATTCATGCATCGCATGCATTTGCATACCATATCTTGAAAAACACAAAATTTTCCAAAGGATCCTTTTCAAAGACTTCCCGAAATTCCTCCGTTTTACAAATTCATTCTCTTTCAAAAGAAAATGCCCTTCTCTTGAGTCGAACATGGGGCTCCCGACTTCGTAACACACCATCTGTTGTATAGGTCTGGTCAGTGGGTTCGTAAATCCGCACGTCTCACCAGATTCTCTTCGTCTCCGCCCTCTTGTGCAACCTTGTCTTCTAGTAGTTCCCTTTGTCAACTTCTCACTTCACCTGTAAATATGTCGGATGCTCAGGAATAACCACCCCCGCCTCCACAACCTCAACCTAATGACCTGGCAGACCTAAGAGAAATGATGCAAGCTCTTCTCTCTCGACAGGACATGATTGAACACACCTTGTCAAACAGCAAATGGGGAACCGGAAAATCTTGAACCACCTGTCAGACCCACTCCATACAACTTGGAGAATGGTTCGGCAATGGGGAATGACAAGTTGGAAGAAGAGATTAGAAAAATGAAAGAGGTCCTAAAAGGGATGACTAAGGCTGAACCTTGGATGGACATCCACGGCCTTTCTCTATTTCCTAAAGCTCGCTTACCCGCTGAGTTCAAGATGCCTCACATCATAAAGTTCGATGGAACAGGGGATCCGTCCACCTTCCTCAAAATGTATGTTGGAGTTATGAGCCCGTGGGGTTTGTTTGAGGAATTGGTTGCCCAATTGTTTCAGCAATATTTAGACGGGGTTGCCTCACACTAGTTCTTCAAGCTGGAAAACTCAAAGAAAGCCACCTGGGCTGATATAGTTAGAGAATTCACTAAGCATTACAATTATAATGAGGAAGTGGATGTGACCCGAAGGGACCTCGAGACGACCTATCAGCTGACAGGAGAAACCTTATCCTCTTACATAACACGATGGAGGGCCAAAGCTACCAAGATGATTAATAGGCCTACGGAAGAGGAATAACTACAACTGATTGTCAGAAACTTGACTCCGGACTTGAAAGGAAAAATGTTGTTCCAATATTTTCCGTCCTTTAAAGCCTTAATCTCGACTGGCTCCGTAATAGAGGACACCCTGAGGAACGAGACTCGAGGAGCGGATCACCTTCTTGCTCCCGCTAGAAGAAGACACCATACAATGCCCCAGCTCAAGCAACGATTAATGAGATCAGTAACATCACCTCAACATCACTTTTTCAGCTCAATAGTAGCAAAATGTTCACCCCACTTGGTATGACTTACACCAGAGCATTCCAGAGACTTACGAGGAACGGATTGCTCCAACCTCTACCCACTAGGGCAAATCCACCTCCCTTGAGGCCGGGACAGAACCCCAACGAGCATTGTGACTTTCATCAATATGCTGGACACACAGTCGAGAACTGTTATGCCCTGAGGCACAGAATTCAAGATCTGATTGAAGAGGGAAAACTCACCATCGACCCAGCAAGGACAGTTCAAATCCCCCAAACATCACAAAGAACCCCCTGCCAAATCATCAAACGGCCAAGTCTCGACAATATCTTTCGACGCACCTCAGATAGACCCTGTCAGTATGATTAAGACAGCCTAATGTTTGACTGCACTACTTCCCCTGGTACAATGGTGGGACTTGATGAGGTTCGGGGAAATGACCCTCTTTCCAACATCTGTATGACTCTTGATTATGACGGAAGTTTCTACATGATCGGCCATGATGCATCCGTTGTCAACATAACAGAAGCAAGAAGGTCAAGTTGTTCATACTTTCACCGAAAGTCTATGTGCCTACAAGATTTACCTAGCAACGATGAATGTACCATGGTAGCCCACCTCATAAAAGCTGGAAGGCATTTCAAGCCCTCCCACCTCAACGATGAAAAGCCACTCGAAGCTCTACGACAGAAGGAGAAAGGCAAGGAGCCCTTTGAAGAGGAGGACGGCAACGATGAGGCCATTAAGAGAATGAAGGAGGTAAATTCTAACGTCTCCATCTGGAAACTCCTAATGACTTCCCAGCCCCACCGCTTCGCTGTTGTGAAGCATCTCAACCAGGTGGCAGCCAGCTCTGATATCACCCCGGATGAAATGGTTGGTTTGGTACACGGTCCCTCACAAGTACTAATGTTCACTGATGAAGACCTGCCCTAGGAAGTCAACCACAATAACTCTTTGCACATCACAATCGAGTGTAATGGGAAGAGAGTGCCCTGGGTCTTGATTGACAACGGCTTCGCTGTAAATGTGTGCCCCCTCAGAGTGTTACAGAAACTGGGTTTTTCTTTAGAACATGTTGAACCTTCCACTCAAATAATTCGGGCATACAAAATGCCAAAAGAGAAGTTGTAGGGACTATCCGTTTGCCGCTTGAATACGGGCATGTGGCACGAGAGGTGGAGTTCTTGGTGATTGATATCCCAACTTGTTTTAACCTCCTCTTGGGGCGGCCATGGCTCCATCGATTGAAGGCTATCGTGTCCACCCTGCATCAAAAGGTTCGATTCCAAACAGATCATGGAACGGTCACCTTAGCATGTGACCCGGAAGTCATGGCGATCACCTCTTCAAGCAAGCCAGTCCTATATTTGGATGAAGACTTAAGAGATCGACTACACGACTTCATGGTCAATATGATGTCAGTAGGCGAAGAAGACCGAAGAGACTTCATGGTTGATGAATGGATTGACGAAATCTACCCTGTAATCAATAACGTCGAGGAACCTCTCTTCAGCTGTGAAGTGGTCGACAAATCGGAGAAGACCCCTTATGTGAATTCTTCAGATGAAAAGACAGAGACACATGACTTTGATCAAGAGCTTTTCGCCCCCAAGAGGAAGTTTGATACTGAAAAATTAATCCTGTTCCCAGGGCTGCGGTTCCCGTATGACTTCAAAATCCTCTAGTTTCGGATGTTCAATGGAGAAGGGGACCCCATAGTTCACCTCTTGGATTTTTTTCAGATGCTCAACCCTTGGGCTCTTACCGAGGAACTGTACTCACCATTGTTTCACCACAGTTTAGAGGGGAATGCTGTCAAATGGTACTATGGTTTGACCAACTATCAGAGGAGCTCTTGGCAGAATCTGTGCACCAGTTTCCTGGATTGGGTTTACTCATACCAAGAAAGTGACATTGAAAAGTTCAGGCTGGACACAATGCAACAGCTCCCCCGTGAAAGTTTCCTTCAATACTGGTCAAGGTGGAGAAGTCAATGCAAGGTTGTCTGGGAAAGGCCCACTGAAAGGGAAACCTTACTCATGGTAATCCAGGCCCTGTGTGGGAACTATTTCAACATAATGAGACAAAGGTCGTATAATGATATTCACGACATGGAATCTCACGAGTACCAATTGGATGTGCTCGCTCTAAGGAATATAACCCCTCCCAAGCCCGTCGACAGTTGTCATCGCTAAACCAGCCTCTCGGCCCTATTACGGAGGAGATGATTGAGGAAGGCTACATCACCCTTCTGCCACCAGCCTCTCGTTCCCCTCCGACCCATATCGATGTGTCTCTGTATTGCAACTATCATCAATCATACGACCACACGACTAACAACTGTTTGACCCTACGACACAAGATTCAGGATCTCATCGATGAAGGCACGCTTCATTTAGTCTAAGAAAGCACAGCTTTGCTCAGCTACACAGTCGGCAACATGTTATGCTTCAATAAGGAGTAATGCATAACTAGAACTACGTACGGCTTGATCCCCCTTAGGAAATTTCAGATGCCTTTTGTTCACTGGCACTGAAGTAGAAGTTACATTGTATCACGAGCACTGGGGTACGTAGGCAACTCCTTTCGAGTCCAGCCATAGGATAAATAATCTCTCTTAAAGAATGTAGGAACAGAACTACGTGATGCCTAATCCCCATTAGTTCAGCACTTTTGGTTATGATTTGTAAATCTCTAGGCACACATGAATCACATGCACTGGGGTACGTAGGCAGTTCATCTTGAGTTTGGCTGTAATAAAAAACAAAAAAAAAAACAAATTTCTCCGTCAGTCCCCTATAACTACGTGGACCTGATTCTCTAGTGCACAATTTTCAAAAATCAATCATTTTCGAAAACTTATCTGCAGGCACTAGAGATACGTAGGCAGCCTTCGGGCACGGTTCAACAATGATGACAAGAGGTGGAAATGTCCATGGGCCCTTCCGTGATTCAACAGAGCGAAGAAAAATGTTATCTTTTCGTTTTCATAAATAAATGAGGATTTTTCGGGAAGTCGGCTTTCGGTTTTATTCTTTGATTTATTGATTGCCACCCATGGCTCTCTTGTATGCGCATAAGGAAGTTTTCTGTCTTTCTCTCTCTCCACAAAATAACCCCTATTTTCACCCTCCTAAACCAGATGGCTGGTTCCACCACGCAGTAGGCGTTAGGCTTTGGAGATAGCGAGCCCACCATTTGTACCACGAAGGCCAGGTCCCGAAGGGGCAGGAATGATGATGAAAATGGGATACACCCCAGGGACAAACTTAGGAAAGGACGAACACGGAATCCATGAACCCATCATTCCTATAGATAACAAGAGTCGGACAGGCTTAGGTTACGACCCTCACAACATGCAACGGGCCCAGAAGACCGTTGTCAAAACTCTCAATGGCCAATTCGTCAAACCATGAGCAAACAGGCCATACTGTGGTTTTCCTGAACCTTGGTTCGAACCAAAGGAACGAAGAATCCTCCCAGGTCTTGAGATTTTCTTCAGCGATCTCACAGATAACGAGGCAACCATCGGCAACCCCAATCGTCCAATGAGAGAAGGCAAATATTGGATTGAGAACATAAGGTATCAGGTGTTGAATCAACTGTTCAAAATGGTCAACCTAGAGGACGACGAATTTGATCGAACCTCATTGATCGAGCCCACTCAAAACGTGAATAAATGGAGTTGGGAATACAAGGCCAAAGCAGGGGGCAATGAACGAGAAGTCCATATAGGGAACCACCCCCAAGAATCTTCATCGAGCCTAAACACCTCATCAGACTCACCTCTTCGCGATACCTCCTTCTCCCCCTCTGATACAGAAGCCGACCCTATGACGGAATGTAACCTAGATATCGAACCAAATTCCAACCATGAGCCCGAACCTACCCCTGAGCCACGACCAAATGACATCTTCAAGCTCGAACCCTTGGCCAGTCTAGACCATGTCGTTTCTGATTCAGATGAGTCCACCACATCTACCACAAAATACCCTTCCTCGTTGGACATCTCTGACACAGAGGAAATTCGATCCCCCCCAACCCTCTGAATATATTTGTGCACAAGAATGTGAATCTAATAACGATGCATCATTTAACCATGAAACATCTCCATGCATGTCACCAATTGAAGAGTCCATAAAATTAAACATTGGCACAGAAAAAGACAAAAAAAGAAGTAAAAATAGGATCATCTCTGTCCCTAGAGCAAAAAGAAACATTCATTGCATTACTAAAAGAGTACGTAGACGTATTTGCATGGTCATACGCTGATATGCATGGCGTCAATCGCAGCATTGGGAAACTGTAACACCCCGACCCCTCACATGGGTAAGCTGGTGCTACCAAGATCCGCTTTCCTGGTTGAGGACTGACTCCATAGACCACCACGAGTCTTTCCATCATGCTTTTTCCTCACTCGCATGCTCCTGAGAAACTTCCCAGGAGGTCACCCATCCCAAATACTACTCCAAGCCAAGCACGCTTAACTGTGGAGTTTTAAAGGAATGAGCTCCCTGGAAAGAAGATGCACCTTGGTGGTATGAGTAGTACCCATCAATCCATTTAAGCTAAATCCTCAACCATCAAATCCTTGGGGTATTACAGAAACATTGCTTGCCTTTATACCCAGACGCCAAGCCAAAACAACAGATCCGCATGAAACCCAAGATAAGCCTCAAAGTCAAAGAAGAAATCCAAAAGCTCGAGGCCGTTAAACATCCTGAATGGCTTGCCAACGTAGTGGTAGTACCCAAGAAAGACGGAAGGGTACGAGTGTGCATTGATTTCCGTGACCTGAACGCCGCATCTCCGAATGACTGTTTCCCTTTGCCGCACATCGATATGCTCGTCGACAGCATCGCCCGACATGCGATGTTCTCACTTATGGACGGTTTCTCGGGATACAATATTTTTTTGGTAGGTCTTATAGGTGGAATGATTATGCAATATCCTTAAAGATGAAGTTGAAGTGCTATCCACTTGTCTGAACCAGGTAGGTTTTTCATTATTAGTTCAAAAGTAGCCAGAAGTTCAGTAAAGATTAGTGGAGTATGATGCTCAATAAGTTATCTTTGTTACTATTTGCAGTATTATTTGTTAGTTGAAAATTCCTGCAACTAGAATGTGCATTTAAACTCACAAGGTTGTATTTGTTGCTTTTTGCTTCCTCAACCATTGACTAGTTGCTTATTCTCAGAAATTTAGGAAGGTGACATGTTGATGGTCATTAAGGAGTTCTATAATTTTGTTAGTGCCAGTTTTGTGGTGTAGGGTTGATTAATCATGTTGTTGTTCTTTCCATAGATGGAATATTAATGTTGCCTTGAGGTCAACGGGTTTTTGGCTTGCTAGAATAGTAAGTAGTGTTTGTAAGATTGTCACTCAGGTCCTTTTAGCAGGTCAATTTGATCTTAGATGACATAAGATTCAATGCGCTTTTACCGAGGAAGACCAATCTTGGACATAGGTCTTACTATGAATTGGTGGATGATGTTTGAGGCTTGGGAAGAAAGGGGTCGTTGAAATTGGATTTTAAGGTGTATAACATATTTAGGTACAGTATTTTTGATAGGGCAATCTACTCTCTCTTATTTCTTCAATGTTTGCTTTTCCTCGTGATAGATGTCCTTAGCAAACTAACATAGAAAAGGCTAAAGGGTGGATGAGGTTTGATAGTCTCTTTACGTTTAGACCATGATCTTTCTCTGTCTTCTTTTCAATTTGTAGATGGTGCAATACTTCTTCGTGTTAGATAATAGGGATCCTCTCAAAAATGTTGTCAACCATCCTTCATTAACAATATTTGGGTCTTAGTTTGAATCTAGATAAGAGAAGGAGAGCAGACATGAACATTAGCTTGATTTAGATAGTGACCTTGGTTCTGTTACCGAGCTCATCTATCTTATATTTGTCTATAACCTATTTTTGGGTTCCTTTGGAAGGCAATCTTGGGTCTTTCCTCTTTTACTTGTGGCTGATAATATTTCCAAAAATGATTTAAGATTGATTAAGAGGAGTAAGGTCCACCCGACCTAAATAACACGACACGATCCCAAACCGTACTTACAATAGGTGTCTTGAACTTGAGCCAACTAAAATTGACCAATTAGATCCTAACTGACACAAATAATTTACATGATGTGGATTTGAGAAAGTGTAAGAAGTTTATTGATGAAAAGCTCGAATATAAATCATGCTAACTTAATCCGGTCTGATTCGCAATTATATCTCATGAACTTGTTAATACTCGATTAGAGTAGAATTAGATGAAAAATGATCCGAACGTTTTAGTTGCTAGGTCTATTTGATACATGGCCTGATAGGCAGGGTAAGCCAAGCCAAATCGGCTACGCCACCGAGCTGGGTTGTGCCATAGAGTTCGGGTCAGAGCTTGACTAGGTTCTCCGAGCTGTTTACTGACTCGGCGTAGCTCGTTTGAGCTCCAAAAGTGTCATCAATGAAGGATTCAAGCAAGAGAGAGAAGATTGATATGAAGCTCAGCTTCTATTATGATTCAGCTTATCTCTATCTATAATGTGATAGCCTTATTTAAATGTTGACTCATTACAAGGTGTCAAGTAGTAAAAGAATAAAGCCAGCTAACTAATCAAGTGTCTGTACAATAGAATGTTAATTAATGCTACAATGAAATGTCTAACAAATCAGAGTTCATCTCTATTCTCATTACCATAAGGTTTTGGTCAATTGGCATCTTTCCATAAGGGTATCCCCATTGAAGTTGTTTGAGGGAGGTTTTTGCAGACCTCAAACCTCAAAACTTCAATGGGAGGTGAAGGTTTTTGGCAAAAACCTCACAACCGTACTGGACAGACAATGCGGTTTGCCAAGCCAAAAAAACAGGAAAATGAAATTCCAAGGAATCGGCCAAAGGGGAACGCGTGATAATCAGATAAGAGAGAAGGGGGACGCATGAGAATCACTGGAGTTTGGGCTGGAAATTAGTCAAACAAGGGCAGCGGGTGAGTGAATGAGCCTGCGCCACGTGTCCCTGATGGGACACATGTAGCAGGTGACCTTTCTGCTCCCTGGTCATTTGTTTGTATTTTGAATGTATTTCACCTAATTTTATTAAATCATCAGCTCAATTATCACAGTAGTAATTAGTACACAATTTAGTTCATTTCTTTTTTTCCAAATTTATGAAAACTTTAACTAATTACATATTAAGAAAATATATTCCTTTTCGAAATTATTAATGAATTATATATTACAAAAATATATAACTAATTACCTATTATGAAAAATTTATTTAGGTTATGGAAAAAATATGATGGTTAATTTAAATGTGGGTCCCACGAAAAAGCTAAAAGAGGTTTGTTTATTGGGAGGAGAGGTTTGTGTAAGAGAAAATTGGTTTTTTTCCAATGGGAAAAATAGGTTTGTGGGAGGTTTGTGAAGTAGAGGTTTGTAGGATAGTGAGGTGGCATGACAAAAACCTCATGAGAGTTGTGGCTCAATGGGGATGCCCTAAAGATGGAAAAACTATACAAAAAAGTTCTAGCATTTTGGTTCCGAAATCTGACAATTCATTGTGAGATAATTGCAATGATAACTTTCTGCAGACGACAAGATAACCTGTAAGAGAAGAAGTTTGCATTTAGAGTGAGTATAATATTAATCCATTTACTATACTCTGTGAAAAAGCTATTTTAAAAAATAAAAAAAAAAGCCTATAGACATATTATACGCAATCTATGATATAAAAAAGAGCAACATTTACGGGGAGGGGAGAAGACACGTACAATAGACATCAATTGGTAATGAAAATTTTTTCCTTTGATCATTAATAACTGACATAAGAGCAACTTTCTATAAAGTAGAACACTGAAATCTGAACAGAATCAAAATTTAGATCATCATCAAGATATTACATTACAGAAACGTAAAGTCTAACCTGCGCACCAAATATTCAAGCAACAACATAGCAGTTTCATCAGCTAAACACCCTATTGATCAACAATGATGATTCAGTTTTGAGCAAACAATTGTGAAATAAACAATTTTTTTTCCTACAAGAATTAATATATCCTGTGGTACAAAAGAGTCTTGAACTATAGTTCCATCATACTATATCAGCAGTAAAATGACAAAGGCCCAGTTCTAAACAGGGGCACCCTGAGTAAATAAATATGTCCAATATAAACTACACTCTAAAGACATCAAAGTTATTTTAGTACAGTACCACATACAGAGTAGATTCGAAAAATTCACCTGTTTTTTTATGTTGCTTACTTGAAGTTACGCAATCAGTAGATATATTGCTGCCACCTATTGGGTCTCTTGCAACTCCGCCCAGCTCCTCAAAACAGTTCTAAACACAAGAAATGATCATTTCTGGGAAACAATTGGAGCAATAGAAAAGAACGAAGAGAAAAAAAAGTGGTAAGCGGACTACAAAATAGATTCAAACTGATATAAGAAACGAACTAGAAAATATCCATCAGTTGAAAAATTGCCAATAATATCTAATGCTAGTCTTCAATTAAGACTACATTGTTTTACTGATTTCCTCTTTTTCAATATAAAAAGTGGCACCAAAAGTAGAAGCCGTATCTGCAAACAAACAAGAAATTTGCATCTTAAGATTATGACATAAAATGCAGTCCAGTGAATGAGACTTTCTCAGCGAAACCCCAAATTTGAGCTAACAGACTAATGGAGAACTGAACAGCCTCATGAAAAACTATCCATCATCATGATGGGAATGAACAAGTACTTATAATAGGGTAGATTTTAATGAGGTATATTGGGGTTTAGTGAGAAATACATACCGACATTTTTGAGAGTACCTTGAGATATATATTATGTTCGTGATGCCAAATCATATTTCCCGTGACCTGAATGAGTCAAATGTCTAAAATAGCCCTGTAAACGGCTAGAAATTTCCATCCATAACTATAAGAGAACAATAATCTCAACTCTGATAGTAATCTTTTGAATTTGATATGAAAAATGGCCTAATAAGGAGGAGAAAAGAAATCCAAACAGATTGGCTATTTTTTTTTATTTTTTATTTTTTTTTTGGAAAAAGATTAGCTTTATATTCCTTTTCCTAAAAGGATCCCAATGTGGAACCCCATGTATAACCAAGAGTACAAGGTGAATCAATATGACTCACTTAAGCTAACAGAGCAGAAGAAAAGTACAGAGTTCACAGTTTTACTACAATGTACAACAGAAAGAGCACTACAACATCTTACTGCCAAGCCTTCAATCTTCCCCTACTTTCTTCTATTTCCTCACACAGACTAGAAACTGGATGTGCTTGATGATATCAGCTGGAGCTCTTCTTCTATTCTCAAATATGATCATGTTCCTTTCTCTCAAGAGCTCATAAACTACTGCAGCCAATGCAGCCTTCTTGACTCCTTGGCCTGGGGCTTTACCCCTCACTCTGTACCTGTACCATTGTAGTTCCCCTGTCAGATTAGATTAGAAGGGATCTTGCTAATGCCACACCATTTCATAATGCTCATCTAAATACCCTTAGCAACAAGGCATCTAAAGATGAGGTGCTTGACAGTCTCTTCTTCATGACAGCACATAACACATCTGTTGGGCATTTGGAGCCCTCTTTTTTTGAGATTATCAATAGTTAGGAGCTTGTTAAAGGCTGCTAGCCATAATATCATTTTGTGTCTAGAGATACTCGTGGAATCCCAAATACTTCTTGTCCACCTGCAATCCGTCCCCTTTTCTCTTAAAATGTTGTAAGCTTCCTTGACCTCATAACAACCTTTCTCCCCTCCATTTCTGCATCTGCAGTTGTGCATTCAGTGTGTTGCCACATGTGCTAACGAAGACATCTCTAGTATTCAGCACTCTCCCCCATTGCCAAGCATCACCGCTCTTTTGTACAACATCCCATATGCTGCTTCTCCTCAAGTGGTACTCGTGTACTAAACACCTGGTGAGTAAACTATCACCTCTCAAAGCTATGATCTGTACCCACTTCAGAAACAATGCTATATTCCATGCCTGTATTTCCTTCATATTAACACCACCCTCTTCATAGGGCTTGCACATGTCACTACATTTTATAAGACACATCCTTCTCTTCTCTCCATTCCTCCCATAGGAAATGCTTACAAATTTTATTGATATTATCAATCAAAGCCTGAGGAAGTAAAAAAGAAGATCCCTAGAAGTTATTAACCCCAAAAACCACATAGTTCAACAATTGTTGGATCTTCCCTGCATAATCAGAATCTTGGAGGACCAGCAAGAAGTGCATTTCGCAAGTTTGTCAATGAGAGGCTAGCAATCTGCAGCTATAAGTCTTGAAACACTCAGAGGTACCCCAAGATATCTAAAAGGGAGTTTCAACATAGCCTGTCACCAAAATATATATAAGTCTTTGAGGGACTTGGGTGAATTCTTGACATGTGTGCAAACTCATCAAGGGTCTGAACCAGGCATTGAATTGATGGCACATCCCCTCTAGCAAACAATAAAAGATCATCCGCAAAGACCCTGCAGCATCTAGGGAAAACAGAATTCCTTCTTATGACTGGAAGCCCTTAACAATCTTGACAGACCCTCCATACATATGAGGAAAAGATAGGGTGACATTGGGTCACCCTGTCTGACTCCTCTCTTACCAGCAAAAATGCCATGAGTCTCTCCCCCTATCTTCAAAGTGTAGTGTGGAGTAGTAACACATATCATTATCCACTGCACAAACATATCAGGAAACGCCAACCCCCTAAGCATCCTCTCAAGGAAAGGCCATTCAACACTATCATAGGCTTTCCTAATATCAACCTTAATCATGGCTCTAGGAGATATATTCTTTCTCATATAGTGTTTCATCAATTCATTTGCAAGAAAAGTACTATCAAACAAGGATCTACCCTTGGTGAAGGCCACCTTTTCATCTCTGATAATCACTGGCATAACAGGCTTCATCCTCTCAGCAAAGATGTTTGTGATTGCCTTGTAGATAACAGTACAACAAGAAATAGGCCAAAAATAGGTCACACCGTAGGAACATCAGTTTTTGGAATGAGAGAAACCATGGTCGGATAACTTGCTTTAGCATCTTCTTCTTGTCAAAGAAATCCTGGATAGCTTCACTAACGTCATTCCCAATAACCGACCATGCTGCTTTGAAGAATCCTGAAGAGTACCCATGAGGGCCCGAAGCCTTGTCTTTAAGAGTTGAGAAGATTGCTTTTTTGATCTCCTCTTTTGTGACTCTTTTACACAGATCATTAATCATCATGTCAGGAACCTTATTACCCCACTTCAGCAAACTCTCATCAAAAGTATTGGCAGGTGCAGATTACCCCAAAAGACCATCACAAAATTCAAGGAAAGCAGCAGCCACCTCATCACCTTCCCTCTCCATTACCCATTTATGTCTTTTATAGCACCAATCTTCCCATGGGATTTCTTCTCCGAGACTCTTGCATGGAAGTGTCTCTCATTCTCATAATTCATGCTGATGTCTTTAATTTTTGCTTTTTGTCTGAGTATGCTTTGTTCAATTTTCTTCAGTTTTTCATACTCCCTCCCATTGTCACTATCTGCAGTTTGAAGCTGGATATTGCTAGGATTATCATGGAGCTGCTTTTGGATGGCACTCCATTCTTCTAAGCATTTCATTCTTTTCTTTGGAACCCCTGAGAAATCTGTTCTATGCAGCTGTGAGAGCAAAGGCTTAAGCTTCTTCAGTTTTCAACAATTCTAAACATCTTGCACCAGTAGCCCGGTAGACTCCATACCTGTTGAACAAGAGGCAGAAATGAATCAGAAGATGCCCAGCAATTAAGGTATTGAAAAATCCTCTTCATTGGTGCTTGTATTCCATCAATTCTTATGAAGCAAGGGCAATGGTCAAACCACCTGGTGCCATGAACTCAGTAGAAGCAGTGAGGCCACTACCATTCCAATTCCCATCTCACATTGCTCTATCGAGCTTACATTGTACCCTATCTGAACCTTGTTGCCTGTCGGACCAAGTGTAGAGAAACCCTGTAGATGGCATATCAACCATCCCTGTGTGGCTAATACAATGCTGAAAGTCCCTCATGTCTTTGAGATCAGGTGCAGCAGAAGAAATCCTCTCATCAGAGCCTAAGGTGCCTAAGGTAACATTGAAATCACCCATGACAATAGAAGGGTACCCCACCTGACACCATCTCTTCAAATCCTCTCACAATTCTCTTATTTTCCCTACATCATTACTGGCATAGATGAAGAAAACTCCGATTTTGACTTGAGACCAGATTTTCTGAACCTCACACACTACACCTTGAGTAGAGGCATAGTCAGGGGTACCATTGCTGCATTCCACAGAACAACAATTCTCCCATTGTAGTGGTGATCATGAAAACTGACCATTTCAAACCTTCTACACTTATTCGTCAACTTCTGAACTTCATTGCTTTTCAGTTTTGTGTCTAGCTACCCCATCACTTTCACTTTATTCTTCTTCAAGAAAGCAGAGACTTCTTGGATTTTTAAGGGGTCATTACAACCCCTTATATTTCGGCTACAGATATTCATGGCTTAGAGTGATCAGGAGGCTCCTCACCCCTTGAATGCTCATCTCCCATCACAACTTCCCCTATCAACTGAGAGAAAGACTTGACAGCTGATGTGGGTTTAATGGAACTGTTTCTTTCTGTGTTCTGTCTCTGAGAGTTCTCTCCTACACTTTTCCTCTTTTGTTTGAAGCATGCTTGCTAGCTACCTTGGTAAAACCTTCCTCATCAACTCCAGGGTTATCAACATCAGCTTCTCACTATTCACAAGGACTGGTGATCCCTACAAAGTGGAAGTGTCACCCTCTTTTTCTAGCACAGAAGAAGTTCTCCATAGCATCAGTGGTTTGCACATTCTTTGTATCATGAAACTGCAAGGCAGGTACAGAGTTCTCCTGAAGCTTATCATCTCCCTGTCCACCTTTCTTCTTCTTAAGAACTCTACATCTCACCTCCTGATGCCCCAACTTATGACAGTGCTCGCAATAGTAGGGGATCCATTCATACACCACCTGTTATTGGAGTCTCACTCCATGAGGGGTGGTAATGGGGATAGAGGTGATCAATTCCCCAAAGACATCATCTTCAATGAGTACTCGAGCAAAGGATACTTTCTCCTTAATTGCAGTGCACTTATTAACATACATGGGTGTACCAACCTTGCTAGCAAGCTTTAGCAGTTCAAAAATGCACATCCAGACAAGGAAATTTGACGTAGACAGGCAGCTTAGTGATTTCCTCTCTTTCAATACAAAAGGTTGGACACCATGGTTTCAGCATCAAAGTCCTATTTCCAATACTCCAAGGACCCCCTTTTAGGATAGTCTCCTTGTATACCACCCTCTACTATATATCAAAACCTGTGAAGGGTGAACATGCCCCCACTTTTGCCTACAAATTCCCTTACAGCCCCCGTTTTTGGGTTTCCACCCACAACAAACCCAACCAATGTTGATGCCCAATAGTCAATTTCAATATCCTCCTCATCAAAGACAACTCTATCACAATCAGATGGTACATACTTCAGTTTCATCCCACATCTGGGTTTCGATTATTAGCATACATTTTCTTCCACACATTATCATTTTTTCCTTCATTGTTTATCACATTCTGATCTACAGGATCATTCACATGTATAGTTTGATTCTTGGCACCTACAGGTTTACCCGCAGAAAAAATCAATTCCTCCAATTCATCATCAACACAACCAGGGATCAAAGGTTTAGGGTTACCTGATTCGCAATCCGCCATTTTCTCCTTCATGTGATCATCTAAGAAATCTCCCAATTCCAGAGAAGGTCTTGGGCTTAGAATCTGGGTCACAAAATTCTCCACCGTTGCTGCATCATTGTTCTTCAAACACCCCTCATTAGATTCCTCAGGCACGAAGAGCTAGTGTGTGCAGTATTTGGAGGTCTGCCGCGCTTTTTCATGGCAGTTAGAGCTCAAGAAGATGACAAGGAATCGCTTTATTGAGAGAGTTTCAAAACAGATTGGCTATTGACAAAAGGATTATTCATACAAAAAAAAAAAAAAATTACAGGAAGGAAGAGAACCAAGCAGAATAGCTACTAAAAAGCAAAAATCATACTTTCTTAAATGGTTCATACATAAGGGAAAATAGAAGCGCTGAATAATATATCTTTCAAAGAAGCCAGAAGGTGCATCATAATGATTATTGGAGATGACTTGACGAAACCCTTTCTTTAAAAAAAAAAAATTCTGTTGTTATGAACTGTGATTGTAAAAACAATTGTAACAAGGACAAAGAAATGGAGTACGTCAAAAATTTAACATGGCTACAGAAAAGGTGAAAGAAAGATATTGAATACGAACACATATAACATATTAGGATCAGAAGCTGCAATTAGAAAAAATAGATCACATTATTGCAGAAATGGGGCTCAAGGGCACTGTTTTTCATATTTCACCATTAACAATAAGCCAACTGGCCCTTAGAAGAAATTGAGACTGATCATAGAAAACAAATAGGGTCCGGGAAGATAATTTTTGAAGTGCCCATATAAACAGCAGCAGCAGTATAAACAAGCAAAATCTTTCCCTTGCAAGAGGTTTTCGCTAATTGGCATAACCAAAGTCTGACATGAATTTGAGAAATATAAAGTGATGCATTTTGTATAGATATCTACAGATTGATTGGGCACTGTTCGAAGAATTCAGCAGGATCCAGATTTACATCTTAAAATCTAGACTTCAACTATCCGCATATTGGCATCTTTTTACTATGGGACTTTTTTAATACTCCCTCCGTCCTTCAATAATCTTTCTAGTTCCTCTATGCACACATACCAAGGATGAGGCGAAATTACTCTCTACCCCTTCCGATTCACATTTTTTTTAAGTGGGAATAAATATAAAAATAGTTAATTTTTGTAACATTTGTGACAATTTAAGGCCAAAAAAGAGTGGAAAAAGTTTATTCATGGAAGTACCAAAGAAGAAACTAGAAATATTATTCAAGGACGAAGGGAGTATAATTTAATGACACACAATCTCTGGAACTTTGCCTACGGTCTACAAGTGATGATGCGAAACAATGGGAAGAGTACTAAAACTGAATCAGATTAAGAATGAAGAACGTAGAAAATGAGAAGCATATGCAGCTCAAAAGAATTGAAGCACACCGCACAACCTTCTCACGGTAGCAATTTCATCACTGATACCCTATACTGGATGCTACAAAAACTTATCCATTCTAGACAGAGGAGTGCAAAGCAAGCACATGGACTTAATGCCATGATGCCACTTCGCCTTTCATCCAGTCAGTTTCTAATGACATGAGTGATGTTTCTAATTCATCAGATTCCAGGAAGTCAGGAACTTTTTACAGGCCACTATGCACTTGATATTGTTGACAGGAATCCATTGTGGTATTCTTCATAATTGAAATTAGCAAAAAACAAATCTAATAGTTAAAGTTCAAACATAATTTACCAGAAGCTTGTAAAGTAGTGAAATCTCAAAGATACCTATTTTAATGCAAACCAGAACCTAGTAATTAGAAACGAATACAAATAATGAAAATCAATAAACATAGAATTAAATCTCATCAAACAAAGAGCAACAGTGGCCATTAAACTCGAGGTTGCAATAATATGAGGAATACCCAAAAATCTAAAAGCCAGCTGCATCCATCAAAGTATAACTTCCAAGTCATCAAAAAATAAGGCTTAATTTAGCCTTTCTTTAGCTTTTTCTGAAGGAATTGTTAGTTCATAATTATTCCAATTTCTATCACAAAAATCATCTGTTACAATTCTGGGAAGAATTTTGTGAAAAAAGCTAATATTGACATTATATCATAAAAAAGTATAAATTACACACATCTCATTAAAATGCAGCCAAGTCACACAGCCCTTAAATCTGAACATCATAACATGTACCTGAAACTACTGGACTTGCCATTTTGGTGGCTCTCTATTTTTCAATAGAAGGCTTCTCACTTTACTAAATCCAATCATATTCAGTGCCTCACTTGCTGCATCAATTAGAACCCCCAAAACGTAGTAACTTTCCTGTAGGAACGGCAAGGAGACAATATAGTCAATCATTAGACGAGCCAATTTTCATTACTTATCTTTATTCAAAAATAAAAAAACATAGGATGTGTTCAAAGCAAGAGGAGATTGTCTTGTATATAAGGTATAAATTATCAACTTTGGGTTTGTGTTACAGTGTATGATAAAACAAAGATCTATATGGATAAAATCAAATGTCTGAGAAATGGAAATAATACTTTGAGAGAAGGGCAATCTGTTTGTCCTTGCTTTTGAACAAATATCATAAGGAAAAAGAGAACGTTTTCATATCACAAGGTAAATGACCTAGCCTATTATGCCAACATACTGCATCAACAGCATTACACATATAACCAGAGAAATCAGAAACAACAGAAGCTGCGTTCAGCGAATTGTATTCATTCAGCTTTATGTACAGAAGCTAAGAGTTTATATACCGACTGACTACTTGGTTGGTAATAGGCAAATCATGTATGTGTAGCTAGCTAACAACTTGTAATAACAGAACAACTGAAGGGAAATAGATCACAAGTAGTTGTAAGAACAGATGTATACCACCAAAGTATAACCTAAATGATTGACTTAGCAAATTCTATATCAAAAATGAAACGTNTGGAAGAAATCAAGTACTTATCTCCTCAATGATTAATATAGATTATCAAATATGCCTAATTTCAACAAGAACCCAATAGGTAGTTTTACAACAAAAGCGAAAATCCTGAAATGCTGGAACTATATGTCATCAACACATGTACACTAGACAACAGACAAACTGAGGAGTTGAGGACTCTGCGTTTTTGGCAAATCTATTTGTCTAGATCAACATATTCCAAAAACTTTCTTATCCTGAAGTCATGACTGCAACAACTAATTTAAATGCAAAATCAATTGAGAGAGCATGTAACCAGAGAGGATTGAGAGAAAGAGTTTAGAGAGAGAAAGGAAGGTTGTGTATTGAATAAATGTAACTGTTCAGTACAGAGGTATTTAATCTCTATGTATAGAGCTATAGAGCTGTAACTAACATCCTAAAAACCTTGCTGACTAGGACAAGATATTTACAATACTACAAGATATCTAGAGAATATAAACTAATTATAACAAACTTCCTACACGCCCCTCAAGTTGGAGAGTGTAAAGGCTGAGACATCCCCAACTTGCGAAGTAGATATCCATGAGTTGTGCCATTCCAACTCTTAGTAAACATATTGGTTCTTTCATGATAAACTGTGTAAATAGCAGCTAAATTGGTTGGATGGAGGTGCTCAAGGCGGCTTCAAAAAGAACTAAAAGGTTTGGGCTTTTTTCCGAACAAATCTCACTTGTGGAGACCCGAGTTTGGCATGCCCAAATTGTGTGTTGCAAATGATGAGGGAGATGGGTATTTATAGGTGAAGGTTATAGATAGGATTTGGTTGGAAGAATCCGAAAACTGATCTATACCGTCGGATCAAAAGATGAGATGTTTTATTTATTTTATTTTCCTTTTCCTTCTTTTCGACTTGCCGCACAAGGCTAAGGCAGTACAAGGATTTAGGGTGTCATTTTTTTATTATTTTTTGATTTGTCGTTTTCCGCTGCAAATGCACACGGCTAGGACTTTGGGCTTTGATGGTGATGATGACATCATCATGGTGTCATATTTATTTTCTATTTTTTTATTTTTGTAAACAAAATCATGTTTGGGCCATAATTTTTGATCTGTGAGTCGGTTTGACGCAAATCAAGCGCCATTTGAAAGCTTGCGACGCGTACTTCCCAATGAACTCAATATTAGATATATTTGGGTAGGCTTACGATGGGTTAAATGCGAAACAAAGGTTATTAGGCTAAGTACCTTGAGATTCGAGGTCCTATCTTTCAACCATTTACTGTAGGTTATCATCATAGTGCATTATAAAATTAGGTGCTAACACTTGGATGTTATCTATAGTGATGTTTGGACCTCTGCACTTCTCTCTTATGACCATTACAAATACTATATTATCTTTGTTGATCATTTTTCTAAATACATATGGTTTTACCCACTAAAACACAAAAATGATGCGACATCTATTTTCACCAAATTTAAGCTTATAGTGATAACGGGGTGAGTATATCGGCCTCTCTCCCATTCTTGCCTCCCATGGCATTACTCATCTCACTTCTCCACCTCACACACCCGAACATAATGGTTATTCTGAACGCCGTCATCGACACATTGTTGAAATCGGGTTATCTCTCCTTAGTCATGCCTCCATGCCCAACAAATATTGGCCTCTTGCATTTGCAACAACATGCTATCTTATCAATCGCATGCCCACGCCCACCCTCCAACTCCAATCACCCTACTCAACACTTCATGGTCATCACCCCAACTACCTCAAATTACGTGGCTTCGGGTGTCTATGCTATCCATGGCTTCGCCCGTACACTACCCACAAACTTTGTCCCACACTCCACCCCATGTATTTTTGTCGGTAACTCCGCCACCCAAAGTGCTTACTACTGTCTTGATCCCTCCTCTAACAAAATATACGTCTCACGCCATGTCAAATTCGTTGAGACTGAATTTCCCTTCTTCTCTAAAACCACCCACACCAGCCCAAACACCTCTCTTGATGCCGACACCTGGTGTACTGCTCACCTACCCCTGCTACTCTCACCTCCCATTGCTTCCCACACAGCCCCTGTGACGTCTCCCTCATCCACGGTCGTAACAAA
>BSSO01001367.1:0-24093 GCA_030267885.1 Mesembryanthemum crystallinum
TTAAATTTTTTAAATATTATTTTTAATTTATCTTTAAATAAAAATTAAAAATTTATTTTTATTTTTTTAAGAAACAATTATTTTAAATTTTAAAATATAATTTAATTTTTGTGATTTTTTGATGTTTCTATTTTTTTGATTTTTTTATCATATAATATTATAAAATAGAGAAAGAAATTAAAATCCAAACATAGTTATTGCACAAAAAATGTATTGCAAGGGCATTATAGTCATTTTGTGGCTTTGTGGGTACGCTGATCACTTTGTTGAAAGTTCTGGGGTACCCTAGGCACATTTCCAAAACTTTGGGTACCACAGACATTTTATCAAAGTACAGGGGTACCCCAGGAAATTTCCATATTTTAAATTTTATTCTTTTGATAAACCATGTCAAATTTAAGCGAGATTGGACATGAATTTAATTAATAGGTAAGAAAACTAAATGTAATTTTTCTCTTATTCAATACGTCACAAATTATCATGCTTAAGTTATTGTCATTTTTTTATTTTTTTTGACAAGGCAAGGACACCAGGAGAGCCCACTACGGCTATCTTAAAGCATCTTTGTCCAAGAGAATGGACAAAAAGCGGTCAACTGGAGAAGACCAAAGTAACAACT
This sequence comes from Mesembryanthemum crystallinum, assembly GCA_030267885.1. Lineage (NCBI taxonomy): Eukaryota > Viridiplantae > Streptophyta > Magnoliopsida > Caryophyllales > Aizoaceae > Mesembryanthemum > Mesembryanthemum crystallinum. The sequence continues at coordinate 620 of BSSO01001367.1, forward strand.
GCGGGATGCTATGGCCAACATTAATCATAAAGTCAGCAATTGTATTTGCCTCCCGAAAGCAATGCAGTACTTTCACATTATGAAAGAAAAAAAGATCTTGTCGGGTGTCAACAATTTTCCAAGGGATATGCCATTCCGCCCGGATGGCTTTAATGACTGCGAGGTTATCTCCCTCAATAGTAATATCCTATATCCACGTCGTTTCAATTCATGCACTCCCTCTCGAAGTCCAATGGCCTCAGCTACCAAGACTGATGCGTGACCATAAGGTTTGGCAACTAGGGTGACCACTTCCTTGGAGTGATTCCTAATAGCAAAACCAGCAGCAGCCGATTCATTATCCAGTTTAGACCCATCAAAATTCAGCTTCACATAATCTTCTCTAGGATGCATGCACCCACAAAATGTTCTCCCTAACTCTTTTTTGCTTACCCTCTTTTTTTTGGAAAACCCCTAAAGAAAACGCAACCTCCGGGGGAAAGTGACAAGGTTGTCAAATTCCACCTTGTTTCATTGTCTATTTATATGGGTAGGGTTTCAACGAGAACTCATAATTTTATAAGAACTATGAGAACCTGTATGTTCATTATTTTATAACTGTACATTCATCAAATTGTTCATGTACATTCATCCTTTTAAACATGCAAATTCATAGATTCTTCGTTGTATGTTCATTCATTCAAACATGTACATTCGTTAACTCAAATATATACATTCATTCACTTCAAACTATACATCCACTTAATCAAAACTATACATTCATCAAATCAGACGTGTATATACATTCGAATTTCATTACCAAAATTTTTCACCCCCAACTTTAATTTTCACGCATCAAAATCAAGCTAGATTTGTTGTTAGAATTTTTAAAAAAAAAAAACATAAAAAAAACTCACGAACTCACTGTCTCTCACTCCCTATCTGCAATAGATGCCAAAATTATGATAAAACATAGTGATGATCATGATGTTAGGTACATAGGCCACTGCCGTAGCTTGCTACATGTGACTTCTAACTAGTTTTTATTATGATGAGCTAAAATCAATCAGTGTTGAGTCCATATTCTGGAGCAACGGCCAACAGATTTGCTCAAGCTAGAACTCTCGCGCCTTTTTTTTTTTGTTTTATATTTGGCAAAACAATCTCACCCATTGATTTAATTTATCTAACGGTCAACATTCTCATAGTTTTCATAAAATAAAGAGTTCTCATATGATCCTAATTCTACATATTAATGTTAGTAATTTAATCCCTTAATCCCATGAGTGATTACAATGACAACATATCAATAACTGAAAATATTGTGAAAAACATAAATAAATCTAAATAGGAGAACAAGACACACAAATTTACGTGGAAAATCTCAAACTAGGTATAAATTACGGACCGGAGGAAGAACAATTCACCATATCAAAGAAGATTTCAAACGGGAAACTTTCCCACACAAACTGTCTCTTAAATCTCACAAACCTCTCTTACTCTTGAAGGAATTAGGGCACCCTCAAGAACACTCAAAAAGGAGTAACATCCTCACATGTTGAGAATCACACTCAACCAATCTAAACCTTAGAGAATTTCTGTTGAGAATTCTTAATCTAGATTCTACATAATAACTTAATGCTAATGATATAAATAGCCAACTACATAACCCTAAACCAACTAAGTTTAGGTCTCTTTGACCGTCATAGGAGTTGTACTAGCTTTAGGAAACCTTCTATAAAGCCCACAAAGAAAACTGGCCAAAAAAAGCCTCATGCAAACCTGCCGAACAGGGTGGAGCCCCGCTTGAATCTCACCCGCCCGGGTGAGACTGTCTTCGCCCGAATCTGGGCTCTCTGCCCAGTCACTTGGGCGGGCCACAGGGCCACCCACCCGGGTAGTCTTACACACTTATTTGACGCCCTTAGTCGCGTCTATCGACCACACCTCTTGCATATCATCTAACCGCTTGATTAGCCTTTGAATTTAACTCGTGAATTCGAGTCATATCCTGACAAATCTCCACCTTGGCTCGAATTCTCCAAAAAACCTTAGGTAAACTTAATGGAGTTGCTTCTGTTCCCTACGAAACCCAAACTGTCTCCACCTTACACTGAACTTACTCCAAGAACATCTTGAGCAAACAATGGGTACTCCCTTGACTTGGGAACCGGCGTTAATCTCCCCAAACTCTGTTCACAAAACCCCTTCCCGAATCACTTGATTAGAATCTCGATATAAGTCTTCTTGATCTTACGCATCCACTTAATGCAGTTGAACTTACCTCCCTTGAAGTGACTTCTACAAACCAAGATCGAACACATCTTGAATTTCTTAAATTTCGCAATATCGGACTTGATTGTTGCTAAACAACGCAATCCACAACCATGAGCTCTGATACCAATTTGTTAGAAATTTAATCCCCTTTAATCCAAGAAGTGATTACAACGACATCACATCAACAACTAAAAATATTGTGAAGAACATAAATAAATATAAATATGAGAATAAGACACACAAATTTACGTGTAAAACCCCAAGTTGGGTAATAACCACGAACCAGAGAAAGAAAATTTCACTATATCAAAGGAGATTACAAGTGGGAAACTTTCCCACACAAACTGTGTCTCTTAAATCTCACAAAGCTCTCTTACTCTTGGAGGAATTAATTTACCCTCAAGAACACTCAATGGAAAAACATTCTCACATATCGAGAATCACACTCAACAGAAATTCTCGAAGGTTTAGATTGGTTGAAATGAACTAATTAAGGCTTTATTAATATTCATTTCATGATTGTAATCAATTTTCAGTTTGATTCAGTTCAGTTTTACTGTTTATTTTAGAGTTTAATTCGCGTATCATCATTCAGTTAAAATGAGCATTGCCCATGCAGAGCGCATATCCAAATCTAAAGACAAACATATACACACATACATAATCATGCATCAATACAAGTAGTTGATCACTTTTTATCATATAAACTACAAAATCACTTAGGCTCCCCCACATAAAAATCTTAAATACAGTAGTTGTACTTGTTAATAAAGTTCTGGGTTCACCATATCTAATTAGGATTGCAAATTTTAAGAGGAATTGGATTATATGCATCCCAACAACCAAGCATTAGCATGCAACTCAGTGGCCCCATTAGTTAGATCCTTGCCCCTTAACAAGTACTACATTGCCATTTTCAATAGTGTTTGCTTGTTTGCAAATAATGGTGATTTTGATCACATGCTTTCATAAAAATGTCCCATGTGATAGGCTACTCTGGCCATCAAAATACAGATCAATTTTGCAATAATAATATGTTGAGTATATATTTTCCTTGAATATCCTCTAATCTGGGTACATCAGATGCATAATTACTACTAATTAGTGGGTCAAAATTAAATCTTCTGCAAATCTGATACTCTCTAATTAGTACCATGGTGTATAATTAATCTATGTTTATGCCCCTCAAAAAAAAAAAAATCTATGTTTTTAATTATTTATTTAATTAAATATGGAGTGAGTGGTAGTAATGCAGTATATATATTTATATTGATGTGCATGCCCATTTGATACAGATCTTTTTGCAATGATATGATACTATTAGTTACAGCTCCTTTGTCCTTTCTGATTTCATATACTAATTATATTAAATCAGATGCATAATTAGTGGCCTTAAATCTATGATGAATCTGATATTCACAATGAAACTACATAGATACTTCCATCATATAATTTGGGTCATTTTCTTACAAGAAACAGTCTAAAATAGAATGACAAGATTACTTTATTTATGATGCCCTTAAAAAAAAATGAAAAATGAAACAAGAAAAAGATTACTTTGGGACAAACCCAAAATGAAAAATGACAAATTTACTACAACGTCTGGAGTAAATACAAGTGCAACGATCCTTGTGTGTTAGGTTAGGGTTCAAGCCTTTTGGAGAGTATCTACAAGAATGTATTCGTGAAATACATGAGACCGTGCGTCAAATGGTATTCTTTAGCCACGCCCAAATGAAAACTTCCTTGCAGAGAAAAAGAAGAAATGAAAAATACTTGCTTTTAGATGGGAAAACGACCGGAAAAGAAGACCTTTATGGATTACTACACCAGGATCTTCCTTTTATCCATTGGGCTTGATGTGAACTCTAACTAATATGATGGCCTTGGAAAGATACGGCCTATATTGGCGAAAATCTAAAAAAGCCCATTTCAACGTTGCACTGTGATTTTTTTTTTTTTTTCTTTTTTGATGGAAGTACCTTTTATGTTTATACTAAAACTTACTTTTAAAAAAAGAATCATATAAAAATACTTCAAATGATAAATTCCAAAAAATTGTTTTCACATTTAAACTTTGTTTAGAATGGCTTGGTGCACCTCAACTTATTTGTGTTGATTTTTGTGATTTCAGCAAAAATCAACAGAAATAAGTAGAATCAGTAAAAATGAACAAAAAAATCATTAAAAATTAGTAAAATTGCTCTCTGCTAAATAAATCGAAACAATAAAAATCAGTAGAGTTAACAAAAATCAGCAAAATCCGTAAAAATTAATAAAAATCAACAAAATTGATCTCTGCTGAATAAATCGAATTAATAAAAATCAGTAGAGTCAACAAAAATTAGTAAAATCAACAAAATTCTATAGAAATCAACAATAAATATTAACAAAGATAACATAAAAATAACATAGCCGAAATATAAAGTGACAATTGCATAACTTAGTCACAGAAATTGTATTAGAGAGGTAGACCGCAGCAGTAACATACAGCTTATTAAGAAATCAATATTTATTGATTCACCCATAGTCATATGTCAATCACTTGATTATTTATGAAATTCAACACGGTTTAGTGTTAGAAAATTGTTTGATTAGAGTCGGTGAGTATTGTTAATTATATTGGTGTCAAATTCAGCTAAACTAAACAAATGATCATCATTCATCACTCAATCAAGAAATATACTAACAATGGATTATTTTGTGCACCGGTCTCATAGTGAAAATGATGTTGCCTGGGAAATGTACGTTTATTTTTCTTCATTTGATCGAAGATTATATCGAATTCAAAGTTACATATATCAAACTGTTAGATGGGTGTCTAGAAATAAAATTATCGAAATAATTTTCAATATAATTGCTAAACCCTTTGTAGTATGTGCGGAGTATAACTTTATAGTATTATGGTAATACTTTAATTGATTGAATTCAACCATAATACTCTCAAAGTGACCCCTAAATTGTTTAAAGTATCATTAAATTTGATTAAAGACATCTTAAACAATTATTGTTGTTAAAATCATCCATAGCACTCTCAAAAGAACCCCTAAACTGTTGTAAGTAAACACTAAACTACTTTATAGTTATCCTTATTTCAATTCATCTAGTGGTTATATAGATAAACAAGAATAAGTAAATTGAATTGGACGGAATTGATCACATCATTGTAATGATAAAATGACGGCGTGAGTTAGCTACTAGCCAGACTGAGCCGGGTGGAGTAATGCTAGATTATGGACACAATTTGTCCATGGCATGTAGGTGTCACACATCTTAATACTCAACGGAATATTTATTACTAAGCCAGGGTGAATATTAGTGGCACCTACACGTAGAGGTGTTTCTCAAAATATCCGAATACGAAAACCAATCTGAAAAACCCGAAACCCAATCCAAATTAGTCGAAAAAAATAGATATCCGAAATTTTGAATTCGGATATCAAATTTACAAAAATTCAGATAGTCCTGGATATCATATTTCGGATATCGGTACGGGTGTTAGTTTTGGGATATCCGGAATATTTGATAACATATGAAAAGATCTGAAAAGATCCGAAATATGATATCGGTGACTATCCGAAATTTATAAATTGGATATCCGCATCCTAAAATATCCGAATTGTCCGAAAATATTTACATTTAAATATTCGAAAATATTTTGATTGCATATCAAAAATATTCGAAAAACCTGAAATTATAACATTAAAAAAGTTTAAAAAAATATATTGACTTAGATATACATGGATATCGGATATTTGAAATTATTCAAATATTTGAACCCGAAATTTCGAATATCTCGGATAATATTTTTTCAATATTCAAAATTTTGGATATCTGGATTTGAACACCGTTACCTATATTTTTGTTATGAATATTTTTATACATAATTATTACTCTCATCTAAAAATAAGTGTCGTTTTAACTAATATTTTTTGTCTCAAAATATTTGTCGATTTACTATTCCAATACAGCATTTATTTATCATTTTCCTAATGTACCATTGTGATTTATTACTAATTTCACTTTCCAATACCCCTGTTTCAATTAATTCAAGTGTAATCAAATCATTTAAACTACCTCAGTGATTGATGGATATTGATTCCTATACACGAGGTGTATAGATACACAAAAAAACTACCGATTGAGAAGCTTCCCACGTAATCAATGTAAAAAATTGAAAGGAGGGAAAAATTTTCACTTGGGAAGAAAGATTGTTGGTTTTAGGCGGCAAAACTAAGGTGAGGAGGGAACAAAATGGTTGGAAAAAAAACTTCTTCCATCAAACTCAGAATAGGTAATTAAGGTCTTGTATGATTTTCCAGCGAATAAAGGGCATGAAATTCGGCAAATTTAGAACGACTCAAAAAGTTAAGTATCGTGACTAAATAATTACGGCAAGAATATGCATGTGGTGTTCGTAGGGAAAAAGATATGAATAACTCTGGAGGCAGTTCCTTAATCGAAGAAGAATGGCCGGTAATTTTTCTCTGTACAATACATTGACAACCTCGACACGGAAGATGAACATATTATGGGAATTTCAATTTTTTGATCAATTTCATAGTTCCGTTGTGGATTTTTTAAGTAACAAAATTATGTTGAATGGTTGGCATTTTTTTATTATTAGGAACAAATTTGTTGAATGTTTGGTATTATTTGTTAGTTTAGTAAAGAAAAAACCCATTTGGAAAATTTTCTCAAGGGTAAATTGGTCCTAAAATCCGATAAATTTGGCCGGAAAATGGAAAATGGGGTTGGTTATGGCCAAAGTGACTTTAAGGGGTTCCCCACAAAAAAATATTATATAAGAGAATTTTTTACATAAAGTGTACTCTCTCCGTCCTGCAATTAGCTTTCATAAATTGAGAGGGCACAATATTTAGGTGAGTGTTTTAAGACATAGTTGCCGTTGTAGTTGATGTATAGTATGTTTTATTGTATTTGTGAGTTAGTGGGGAGAATAAAATAATAGAGAAAGAGAATGATTAGAGAGAGAGAGTGTATATTTTTTATTGTATTTGTGAGTTAGTGGAGGGATATTAAAGAAAAGTTATGGGATTTTATTGTTTTTAGAAGCTAATTTTGGGACAAAAAAATATGGTGTTTTTGAAAGCTAATTGCGGGACGGAGGGAGTATTATATAAGGGGTTCCCCACAAAAAATCCATTTTTTTAATGAGTATATAGTTGGTCAATCACAAACTGTCATCCATATATAAAAGTGTGTAAGATTACGCACCGTACACGGGTAATATTGTCCATAATTAATAAGTATTTTCTTTAATATGTGCCTATTAACCAGTTACTTTGAAAATAGTAATGATCTAGCATTACTCATTCGGGGAAGGGGGAGTGAAAGGGCAAAAAGGAGATAATGGTGGGCAGAGAGCAACTGCCTTTTTGGACTCACTTGTAACCACCACAAAAAGAACCCTGACGCCCTGACGGTGGAGATTACGAGTTTTTTCTTTTCTTTTCTTTTCTTTTTTTTTTTTTTGACAACAAGATTACGAAAGTTTTCAATTCAATATTTTAGTTGTGGCCTTGTGGGCCCACAAACCAGAAGAAGTAGTAGTACTCTATTTANGGTGGTGATAGCAAGAAAAGTGTGTTGATGTTCCATTCCCACTTACGAATATGTACGAGATTACGGCGAGATATATGCAGTCTTTTCTTTAGCTGAAGAATAAAATAAACCACGTGTATGCCTTTCAAACGCTGCCATTTATTCTTCTTCATTCATCTTCCTAGTCCTACAATGGTAAACGCTTCCTGTTGTAACTTTTCTAATCGCAAGACACGGTGTGTTTATCTAATTTGTAATAAGTAGATGATATGCAGTACTCCCTTCGTCCAGCCGTTCTATTATAACATGGCAATTCATGTGAGTGGGTAAGGCGAGTATTTGAGTATTTTAATTTTTTTATTTAGAATGTGAGAGTGAGATTTTTAAGATAGTGATTGAGTGAGTTATTTTTTTTAACATTAATTAATTAATAGTGAAGATAAAGTAGAGTTATTTTAATATTTAGAAAACTTTGCCAATAACTACCTTTTAAATTTTACCTTTTGCAAATAACTATCTTATAAATTTTTTTGGAAAATAACTATCTTATAACCACTTTTTTTTTTTTTTTTTTTTGTGTGTGTGTGTGTGTGTGTATCACTACCTCATCCCCTTTTACGACGGAAAAAGATGTGAAGTGACCGTTTTACCCCTCACTATTTTCTGAAAATAACTATTTTTTTTTCTTAAGGTGCTACTACTTAATTTGATATTTGAAAGGAAATAAGAAAAGTGGAGGGAAAGCAAAAAAATAAAATATAATAAAGTAAAATAAAACCCATTTATTCATTAAGCTAGGGGTAAAATGGTCAGTCCACATGCTTTTTCGGCCGGAATAGGGTATGAGGTAGTGATCGACAAAAAAAACGTGGTTATAAGGTAGTTATTTTCAAAAAAGAAAATTATAAGGTAGTTATTCGCAAACAGTAGAACTTAAAAGATAGTTATCGGCAAATTTTTCTAATATTTATGAACATGGAATACCACAATAGCCACCTAATAGTGGGGTAAGCATATGCACACAATGGTCACGTAATAGTGGGATGGAGGGAGTAGTATTTAAGAGAAAATTATGTAGTATTCTATCTTTTTCTTGTATAATTGCGTAAATGAGATAGTTGTAATTTGTAAGTGATTAAGGTTATGTTCTTTTCATGTTATTTTTGTTGATATTTACTATTGATTGTTGATTTTTGTTGAAATTTGTGAATTTTGTTGATTCATTCTACTTATTTTTGTTGATTTCCATTGATTTTTTTTGTTAATTTTACTGATTTTTGTTACTTTTTGTTGATTCAATAGATTCGCCAGATAGCGACTTTGCTGATTTTTGTTGATTTTTACTGATTTTTATTGATTTTACTGCTTTTTTCATTAATCAACAAAAATATGTTGAGAAGAACAAAAATACTATATATAATTGAGAAAAACATATAAACTATTATTACAAATACTACACATCACTTTACCATATACTACTAAAATTTGAACAAGGCACAGTACCTTGCGTTATTGTAGCAATGCTCTCCCTCTTGAGTGTTTTCTTTTAAGCCTCGTCAGTATTACGGATCAGGTGGTTAAAGAGCTCTTATTGAGCCATATTCTTATTCGTGTTTACTGTTAAATAAGTCAATTATTTATGCACTCAAGCCTAATTAATTTTTTAAATGCAGTTGTCATTATATGCTGTTTCATAAATCTGTTTATTGATAATGAATAATTACCTCATACGCCTTATTTGGCAATCAGTTGGTAGCTGGTGGCTGCTAGTTGGTTTGATTAGCTAGTTGTTGCTAGCTAGTTAGGCTAGCTGGTTTGACTAGCTGTTTGTAAAAATATGTTTGGCAAAGTCAGCAGATTACCAGCAGCTAGTTGGATTTTAAATGACCAACAAGGATATAAATATAATTCATAAATGTTGTTTCTGTTTAGTTTTATTATTATAGTATAGGACAAACTTGTCAATTTGCACACTAATCTAACAACTTAACTTAAAAGTTAAAGCTACCCCCTCCCAATTTTTCAAAACTTAGCTTATATGGTCCAAAAAGCCGATGAACAAGATGGTCACCAAACACCAGTTTTTAAAGTATTGAATTGTCAATTGGTCAAATAATTCAGATTGTCTAAAAAATCGGTTAAATAGCCATCTACCAAACAATACCATAAATCTCATAGTCACCCCATAAAAGTGATAATCATCTTTTTAGGTTCAACTTTTTGCTAATGTTTTGGGTCACTTTGTATTGAATCTACTTGTTAAAACAAAAAAAATTTCAAAATTTCTACCATCCTTAATGCTCATATCCCTAATTATCTACCCTTTGACAGATAAAGTATCTACCCTTCGACAAAATCTACCCTTTTAAGTTTTAACTTTAAAGCAAGTGCTATGAGGACCAAGGAGAGAGTTTACTTTTCTCCCTTAAGACGGATTGAATATATTTGGTAATTTAAGATGAAAATCAAGAGGTATTTAATTTATGCACACTGCAAAATTGTGGTCTTGGTCTTGCAAGTTGCAAACCTCTCAAGTCTCAAGTTTCAACTATCACTATTTAGTTGTAAATATTTCTTATCACGCCTACATAACTAAATTAGTAAATTGTAGATACGATTAAATTTTTTTGATAAATTTTCAACCAATTTTTATTTTTTAGTCATTTAAATCAAACACATAATTATGCAGATAATATCTTCCAAATTCAGCCCATTTGTGCCAATGAGATTTTGGACTAGTGGTTAAGATTGAGACCCTAAATACATTAGGTTCCAGGTCTGATTTCTCCCTCCCTCTATTGTATGTAATTATTATATTGGCCTTTACGCCTTACATAGAACCCCCCAAAAAAATCTGCCATATATTCTTATTATTTTTCCTATTAGGTTATTTCTCAATCATAAGATAATTTTTTTGGTGCAAAATCATAAGATAAGTTTAGTAAAGTAATTCTAGATCCCTTCCAAATTTATAAACATAATGAATTAGAAATATATCAAAAGATATTTTGACATATAATCCATACATACCATGTTTACAATGTAGGGCCCGTTTAGCCAAACTTCTTCCAACTTCTACTTTTCCCTTCATATTCCTTCTCCACCTCCCCCTCTTTCACCACCTCCTCCACCACTTTTGACTTCTAAGAAGTTAAAATAGGGGTAGAAGTAGAAGCTGAAGAGGGGGTAGTGAAGAAGAAAAATGGGGGAAGAAGTAGAAGTTGGAAGAAACTTGGCCACACGGGCATGTAGTTTCGTTACTCAGAATTGGTGATCCAACTATTATCTCATAAAACTGATTGAAAATCATCACTGCTCCCACATTATCAAACAATGCCTACAAATTTGGCTTTGCCCGGATGGATGGTGAAAATTAATCATGTCTACCGTGAGGTGAGGCGAACTCGATGACGAACTGCTCTGCAAATCATAAATTTGACACTCCCTCGGAGCAATTATTACATGGTACGGGATCAATGTTCCCTCTTTCACATAATTATGGAAGTATTTCCAAATCACCCACAAAAGATATGATAAATATCTCATTATGTGAGAGAAGGTACCAATAGTCCGGAACCATACAATATTTCTCCACTCCCTCGAGCATGTATATTTTTGATTACCCTCCTTCAAGATAAATGTCTATTTTGTTTCAAGATAATATAGGCTTTTCTAAACTACAAATGATCAGAAAATTAATATAAATTTATGGGCGCATTATCGCCCTCCTTTTTACACCCAAAAAAAAAAAAAAAAAGTTTTGGTGCTTCAACTCGATGGCACATTTGTTACCGGTTAAGTTACCAACTTTGATGGTACAAGAACAATAGTAACCCATGAGGCTTGATACGTGTAGGAAGAAAAAATGTACTGTATTTACTACTACTAAGTACCACTTCTTTCTGCTCTAAAATTTTTACTCGGAATGAAAGCTACTTTAACTAGTTATTGAGAATATCTTCCAGACCTACCTCGGTGGGTTTTAATTATTACCTCACAACTTTCGCCAAGTCGTTAAGCACACACTAGTAGCATAGTAATGCTATATTTAAACATTCATAACTAATAGGTCCATAATATTTCTCACCTTTATTACGATATTTAATTATTAGAATGGGTAAATAATTGTAAGGTCAGGGTTTTATATAATTACTCCCTCCGTCTCAAGAATTTCTTTACATTGAACTTTCACGGTCTCCAATACAATACTTTGACCATGAATAATTGTAAATTGATATAAGTAGAAAATTATAAAATGATGATATTATGAAAAATAGTACTAGTTAATATGAATCTAATAAGTATTTTTTCTATGGAAATCTTTATATATTTTCACTAATTAATGGTCAAAGTTTTTTATCTTTGACCACAAAATGTCATACGTAAGGAAATTTTTGAGAGGACGGAGTATTAGAATGGGTAAATACTTGTAAGGTCCAGGTGTTATAGCCATTTTTTTTTCATAATTGTTATACTTATTAGGAATAGACATTACTCCTATTGGCATTATTCGTCATCATAAATTGTTGGGTACACCCATTTAACCATTATATAACTCAATTTAGGGGTAAATTTTTCGCAATAGGGTGATTCTTAACAACTACGGGGGTGACTCATATGAGTCATATATGATTGAAATTCACCTTTGAATTAGATCCTGATTAGACAATTGTACAAAAATATTACTTGCTAGTTTTTTCTTGCAAACGTGTTGAAACCATAGTGGGCCTTACGTCTCAATTACAGCAAATAAAAAGGGGGCGATTTCATTCTATTTTCATCTCTGACTCACTGTACATTCCACGTCCTCACAGTCTCTCTTTCATAACCTTAAACAGGGGAAACCAAATACACATACTCTGCCACCCAAAATCTCTCTCTCTTCTCTCTCTCTCTCTATTTTCTCTCTCTTCCCGTCGCTTTTGTTGTCCAAATTCCACCACTTTCTCTCTCTTCATCTTGCATGGTGAAGGGAGAAGTTGTGATGAAGGCAAACATAGACCCATCATCATCATCAGAGAAATACCATGGAAGAAATGATGCCAATTGCCTCAAAAATTACAAGAAACTTGGACTTCCCCCCATTTTCTTAGTCTCTCTTTGTTTAACCTCTATTTTTAGCCTCTTTCTCCTCTTTTCTCCCACCCCTTTTCGTGTGTTATCCAAACATGACCTTACTCTCTCTCCTTCTTCAATCTCAATCAAACCCACTAATGGTAACTTTCTATTCCCTGTGATCAAACCCCTTTTGGGTTTTCTCTGTTTTTTCTTGATTTTTCTGTGTTTTATTTTCTTGGGTGCAATTTGATGCTTGAATGTGAAAAACCCAATTCCCAATTTTTTTTTTTTTTAAGTTGTAAAAATGTTTCTTTGTTGATACATTGATCAAACTAGTATTTGGGTTTGTGTCGCTTTGGATTTTACTTAGGTTTTGTTGGGTTTTTTCCTTTTTCTCTTTTTCTTGATGTTTCTTTCTTTAGTTTTCTTGGGTGCAATGTGTAAAAACCCAATTCCCGAATTTAAAAAAAAAAAGCTGTAAAACTGTTGCTTTCTTGCTACATTGATCAAACGTGACATTTGAGTAATTGGGTTTGTTTCGCTTTGAATTTCTACTTAGTTACTTAATCACTAATGTTTGATTATTCCGTAATCATTTTTTTTTTTTGTTTTTTTTTTGTTTTTGGGTGTTTTGATAGATGATGAGAAATGTGACTTGTTTAAGGGTCACTGGATACCAGATGTTAATGGGTCGATATACACAACATCTAGTTGTTTGACGATACCGACGTCTAAAAATTGCTTCAAAAATGGCAGAAAGGACACAGATTTTCTGAATTGGAGATGGAAACCAGAGGGTTGTGAACTTCCAAGGTTTGATCCTCACAAATTCTTGAAAATTGTTGGTGGAAAAAGGTTGGCTTTTATTGGGGACTCTGTTTCTCGGAACCACATGGAGTCTCTTCTTTGCCTTTTGTCTCAGGTTAGCTTCTTTTCATGTTATTTTCATTTCTGTTTTCTGAATTGGAAAAAAGTACATTATCATCATATGCTTTGCTTGTATGTGGAGAAAATGGTTGTTGAGATTCCATGACTTGTTTGCAAGCTAATGTGAACCCTTTTTGTGTTGGGTAAAAGTTTTTGCTTGTACTTACATTTTGAGTGCACTAGTCAATAAATGTAGTATTTGAATTGCAAATGTTATGTTGGACTTTGACCTCAAAGTTGTGTGATTGGCATCATTCTTATTGCACTTATTGGAAGTAGCTAGCGCGATTTTTACTAAGACGCATGATTTAGTAGTCATAATCAAATTTAGGCTGAAGAATTGCCAATCGGTGATTCTTCTTTAAGCACTATTTAAAGAATTCAAATGTAGAGTCTGCTTTGGTTTTGTAATTAGATAATCATTCTCTAGTGCTTTTCTGATTTTGTATTAGGCCCATGTGTTGGCTAATTTGAGTGGACTGGCCATTAATTGTAACATATGTTACCCAAACTCTTCATTTCACCTTGAGTACCCGTGTCGGACACTAGACACTCGGACATGGGTACGGACACTCGACACTTCATTTTAGGCCAAAAACATGCAAAATTTTCAAATATTGGACACGTATCCATGTTAGACATTTCCAGCCGAGTCCAAGTAACATAGATTGTAACATTTGAATTGCAAGTATTGATGTTAGACTTGGACCTTGAAGTTTCATACTTGTGCCATTGGGTAGCATTCTTATCGTCTTTTTTGAATGTAGTTAGTGGGTGTTTACTAAGACACTTGATTTAGTAGGTCATAATACAAAGCTGAAGAATTGCCTATTGATGACTCTTTTAGTACTATGTCAAGAATTTTAATCCAGTTTTTATATATGCAGTGGGTTTAGTAAAGAGATCTTTAATTTTCTAGTGGTTTGTGTTTTAGTAAGATTTCAAATGTAGGGGATGCTTGTGATAGCAAGGGATTTTAGTAGAAAGTTAAATGATCACTGAACCCTAACATGAGTACAGAACAAATAACTAGGTGATTTGAGAACCACTTTATGTGTAGTACAAGTATCTATGTTATTCTCGATACTTACTTATTGACAAGGCTCTGCGTTGAAATAATTACTTACTGGCAGAACGAGAAAAGATGTCAAATGATTTGATCACTAATTAGTTTAAGGGGTCAATTTATGCAACAAGTGCCAAAGATTGCGATCCTAACGCAACCAGACTGCAGCGAAAATGTACTCTCTGGATAGTTTAGTGTTTACTTGCTGATGAAGTACAAGATTAAAATACTTCCAGGCGTCTACGTGTTGCTTCTCCTTGATTCAGGATCTTCGTTAATTGATGGCTTATGTACTAATTAATCAATCAGTAGTGACATTTTACCATTTGAAATTAGAAGATCATTATCATTTGTTTAATATATCTTGGGAAAGAACGTGTTTGTCTCACCTGTGTTTGACAATAGACTTCCAGGAAGCTGATTTGTCTAATAGAAAATTATTGTTTGAAATTCCTTTGCTTTGATCACATAGTCACTATGTCAGTCACCTCCACATGATAATAAAATTTTAATATGTTTCACACCTCAGAAGCAGTTAAGGGCGCTCTAAACCCCGTTGCTTATGGATCTTAATTACCTGCTGTTGTTGCTGATCCCTAATATGTCGATGTGCATGTAGTGTCTCCAACTTTAAAGACTTGATTTCTCTTAATTGTATTTAATAACATAAAGCGAAGGATCGTTAAGCTTGCAAACTCCGCATTTCTGGTGTCTCAAGTACATGCATTGCATGTACTTGTCACTTGTGAACTATGCTTGTGGAATAACTTGTAAGAATTGAACTTGTTCAAATTCTTTGCTGGAATTGGTCTTGTATGGCATTTATCAAGGCGCTTCAGCTAGAGTTTATTATTAACTTCCATTGTTAGCGAACCGTTGAAGTTTATGATCTGAAAAATTACATGTTTTAAGAATGTCAATATATTGTTCGTAGCTATAAGAAGTGAACTTGAAAAATACCATTGTTAATGAACCCTTGAACTATGCTCGTGGAATTAGTTCTAAGAACTGAACTTAAAATTATTGTGGGAATTGGTCTTCAGATGACATTTATCAAGGGACTTCAGTCGGAGAACTTAATACTATTTACCATTGTCCATGGAACTTTAAAGCATGTGATCTAAAAAATTACTTGTTTCAAGAATGCCGGTATAATGTTAATAATTATAAACTCGCAACTTTCTGTTCAATATAATTATCAACAGCAACACAACTATCATGACTCTGAAATGTCATTCAGTAGGCTAAGTATATAATGTGGTTTTGTGATGACAAAGTCTTATGTTAAGCCTTTCAAGTATTTCTTAAGAAACTTGCCGAGATGTTGGAATTCATGAAAATGGCTGCGATTAAAAGTTCTATGACCTTTGCAGGCAGAGACTCCTATTGATGTGTATAAAGATTCCGAAGACCGGTTTCGGACATGGCATTTCCCTGCTTCCAACTTTACTCTCATGGTCCTCTGGTCAAAATTCCTTGTCAAGTCCGAGGAAAGAATGGTGAATAATTCTGGCACCGGCATTTTCAACCTTCATTTTGACAAGGTCAATGAAGATTGGGTTTCGAAGCTCCCTGGCTTAGACTATGCCATCATTTCATCTGCGCATTGGTTCTTCAGAAAAAACTACATGTACGATCAAGGCAAGTTAATAGGGTGCGTCTATTGCTATGAACCAAACGTCACAGAACGTGGGGTCAATTACGCCTTAAGAATGTCAATTCGAGGAGTCCTGAAATACATCAACGACTGTAAGGAGTGTAACAAGGACATGGTGACTTTTTTTAGGACATTTTCACCTGCCCATTTTGAGAACGGGGTGTGGAACACTGGAGGTACGTGTAATAGAACTAGTCCCTTTGGTGAAGAGAAGGCTCAAGAATATGAAAAAAGCTCTGAATTGGAGTTGAGGAACTTACAAGTTGAGGAATTGGAAAGAGCAAGGAAAGAGGGGGAGAAGTCAGGGAAGAGGTTTAGGGCTTTGGATATCACTAGGGCAATGTTGATGAGGCCAGATGGTCATCCTGGTTCGCATTGGGATAACCAATGGATGAAGGGGTATAACGATTGCGTTCATTGGTGCTTGCCAGGTCCCATTGACGTGTGGAACGATTTGTTATTGGCTGTTATGCAGAAAGAAGTTGGATTACACCATTGAATATGATCAGGTGTTTAAATCAGTAATAAAGGACAATATACAGGTACAGGGAAAGTACATATCTGAATGATACTTCATACTTGTTCTCTTTGTCAGCTTGGTAGATGATATAGATAAACATAGCAATTGGAGCTATTCATTTTTGGTCTTTTGATTGAAATAAGTCCATTAGCATTGTAGATTTCATTGTTTTTACAGGTGAAACTTCACCTATGCTGAGCTTGGTTGGGGTGAAAATCTTTTCCGGACAAAAGATTTGTCCTTTTTTTTTTTTTTGTGAAGAAAATTTTAGTTAATACACTCTCCCAGAAAACATTTTCTTCCCAACCAAGCTGAGCCATAGTTCAATCGGAGATTTTGTTCTTATTTTGACTGGTTTTGGTACCTTCTTTTGGAAGAAGCATATTGCACTGACTACTGATCTTGTAGCTATAACATGTTGTGTTGCCTAGTTGAAACGCTTTTTTAACTGAATTCTTCATTGTTGCCTTATTAATTACATGGTAAAGACAGGGGAGTTATCTACACAAATAGAGTTTGAACTTTAAAAAAAAATTTGCACTTAGGGGTTGAACTTTCTTGCTTTAAATTAAATAAATCAAAATACATTACAAATACAAACAATATAAATATGAAGATAAATGACTGAACTTTGCCTTCAACATATACAAATGGAAGGCCAAAATCCTTGTTTCACTGTTAGGCTGTTGTTTGAGAGAAATTTATAGAGATAAAAGTGTTTAAAGAGATTTTGTCAATGTATTGAATGAATCTCTGTAGCTGTTTGTAACAAACTAACAAACAACTGTACAATATACATACAACAATACAGAATATATACAAATACTTCCTACACCCCCCTCAAGTTGGAGGGTGTATAGGAGAAACCCCCAACTTGGACAAAAAATGATGATGCAACTTTGGTGGAAGAGGCTTGGTGAACACATCAGCCAGCCAGCTGTTCATGAGTAACCACATGAGACAGAGTGATCAAACCTTCTTGCAACTTTTCTATAACAAAATGACAATTAAGATCTCTGTGTTTAGTTTTCTCATGGAAAATTGGGTTTTTGGCAATGTGTATAGTAGCTAAACTGTCACATTTCATGGGAACATGTATAAGATAGATGACACTGTGAGAACATGTAAGAGCCTTGTAAGCCAAGCCAGTTCTGCTGTCAGCCTCTTCATAGACTTGTACTCTGCCTCTGCAGAAGAGAGTGAAATGGTACTGTAAAGTAAAAGGGGGCGCCGCTAACGCTTATTCCTATGAAATGAGGAAAGTTCAAAATGTGCTGGAGCTATTTGGAAATATTCCGCTTGATATATGAGATTGAACTTGTCTTCTCCATTCACAAACAAAGTCTTATAACTCCGACTAAAAGAGGGGGGAGAGAGGGAAAGAGTGAGTGTGTTTCTAAGCCTGGCAGTCGGGTCAACCGAATTAGTTTTTGGTCGGTTCGATTTTGGATCAGCCGAATGGGTTGGGTCACATGGTCAGGTTAAATATTGGGTCAGGTCCATTCGGATCGGTTCTTAGTTGGTTGGTAAGGTTAAGGTTGGATTGGGTCAATGTCAAATCGAGTTAATGATGGATCGGGTTAATGTTGGGTCGGACCATTTCGGATTGGTTTAGATATGCGTTCAAAATAGTCGGGTCCATGTAGAATCACGTATTATTTAGATCATCGATTTTGTAATCGGATTAAAGTCAAGTCAATGTTTAATTTGGTTGGATACTTACATTGTATCAAATATGATTTCAATAATTTAACTCTATTTAATTTATATTATTATGGTTAAAACAATGGAAAACCCACTATCATGGCACCAAAAGCCCATTGGGCAATATGAGATAGTTAATTGTGTAAGCATTGTGATTAATACCTTCAACATTGACAAATGAGTGTTCACTTTGCTCATGTGGTATGATCATGGTTTCCGATGACAAATTTACCATGTTTATTTAACTAAAAAAGGCGTATAGCGCAGTGACAAAGGGCGTAACTTTAAGGGTAACATCGAGGGCGCGATGTCCCGAGTTCGATTCCTGGTTGTTGCGTCGCACATATCGCGACTAACTCCTCTTTGTTGGCCCAGGGGCAAGGTTTGTCGGGGTGCCTAGAGGGTGTGTAATCCCCCATGTTTATATAATTAGTACCACTATAGCTTTTATCTCTGCCAAAACTTGTTCAGCGAATATAGGGAAGATTTGAATTTTACGTTGAAAACAGCTACTATCAAGGAGTTATTATTGGATATAATATTCATGAGGAGGTGATAATGCAATAATCATTTACGTGTTTTAGATTTAAAGTTCTTACTCATTTGGAAATTGTATATTATAGTCACAAATTACTACTATATATTTTAAAATACATTTACAAAATTTTTTAAAGTTTATTAAAAATACCGACAATGACAAAAAATAAATAAATATGAGAAAGTAAAGTATATTCCTCAAACTTTGTGTCTAATTCAGTTTGTTTTGGTTTCATATAATGTTCGGGTCGTTTATCCGATGAACTTCGTTTCAGGTCGACTTCAGATCGGATAATATTCTCTTCGGGTTAGTTTCTGATCAATTTATATTTTGTTCGGATCAAATTGGTTAGGGTTCAGATCCTAATCGGTTCAAGTTATTCTCGATGCGAATCGGATTCGGTTATTTATCGTTGGGTCATAATTTTCGGGTCAATCTAATTTTCGGGTCAAATTTGGTTTTCATTCGGGTAATTTCGGGTAATCGGGTCTAAATCGGTTTGGAACTGTTCCGATTGGTTTGGATATGAT
The DNA here is from genome assembly GCA_030267885.1 of Mesembryanthemum crystallinum. NCBI lineage: Eukaryota > Viridiplantae > Streptophyta > Magnoliopsida > Caryophyllales > Aizoaceae > Mesembryanthemum > Mesembryanthemum crystallinum. The sequence continues at coordinate 20,441 of BSSO01001367.1, forward strand.
TTCGGGTCAATCGGGTTGGATATTCGGTTTCGGTTCAATCTTGCCAGGTCTAGTGTGTTCTAATGGTGATATCAGGGATTTTGGTGGAATGGATGATGATGTGGCATGGTTAACACATGAGTTATTTGAATTTCTCTATCATTAGTTGTGTTAGATGAGTTGGCGCTTTGATAACGCAATTTAATCATTCACATATTAAATGTCATTGTTTAAGCTTCTAAAATCGCCGAATTACCAGATGGGTATTTTTTATAACCACCATTCGCCACTTGGGTATTTAAAAAAACTCCGGTGCCAATTGAGTATTTTTAATGGACCAAAAGCGCATATAGGCCCACAAATTCGCCGTCGGTGATCAAAACTTCATTTATCCTATTTTTTTTGATACCGAAATGCATTTTCTTATTACGTTTATTCATCTGTAATCATTTTTATCCCCCCAAAAATCCCTTAACACCCAATTTCCTTGAGGAGGAAAGGAAAAAAAAAGGGATTAAAGAGGTTTTTGTGGGATTAAAGTGATTTTAGGTAAATAAAAATAATAAGGAAATGCATTTCGGTATCCAAAAAAATAGGATAAATGAAGTTTTGATAATCGGTGGTGAATTTTTAGGCCTATATGCGTTTTTGGTCCATTAACAAAACTCATTTGGCACCGGAGTTTTTTTAAATACCCAAGTGGTGAAGGGTGATTATAAAAAATACCCATTTGATAATTTGGCGCTTCTAAAACTAACAGATTTGTAAATAACATCATCCAATAGTAGAAGTGAAACTTTGTTCAAAACCCGATGGCACCTTAATTGCAATACTAAAACTATACCGCCTAAAAGTATTACCCCAAACTCCACAACAGCCAGATTGTGTTCTTTTTGTTCAAAACCCGATGACACTTTAATTGGAATACAAAAAATACACTCTCCCTCCGTTTCTGAAAAATTTTGACATCCTGATTTTGCACGATCCTCAAGACGACACTTTGACTATGAATAATTGTATTTATATAAACTCGAAAACTTATAAAATTTTGATTTTTTTGGAAATACTATTTAAGATGAATCCAAAAATATTATTTTTACTTTGAAAATCATTATACTTTTTCATATGTCAATGGTCAAAGTTTGAAAGCTTTGACTTTGCAAAGTTAAGGCGTAAAGATTTTTCAAAAACGGAGGGAGTACCACCTAAAAAGTGTTACCTCAAACCCGGCAACAGCCAAATGGAATTTTCCCTTAATACTATATACTGTAAATGCCAACATTTAAGGTTCGTATGTGAGCATATATTTCCTTTATTACATCATTGAAAGTGCCGAGTACATGAGAAATTTAAATCTGACCAAGGGCCTATTTGGCCAAACTTCTTTCAACTTCTACTTCTTCCCCCATATTTCTTCCTCACCACCCCTTATTCCTCCACTACCTTCTTCACTTTTGACTTCTAAGAAGTTAAAATAGGGGTACTTTTGGAAGCTCTAGTTTGTAGCTTCTGCTTCTACCCCTATTTTAACTTCTTAGAAGTTAAAAGCGGTGGAGAACCTGGTGGAAAAAAAATATGAAGAGAAAAGTAGAAGTTGGGTGAAGATTGGTCAAACAGGCTTGCTATATTAAGGTACATGCAAACAACCGATTAGTAGAAGTAGATAAAGCACCATTAATGAAGAGCACGAGTAGATTCACCATTGGGACTTGGAGGATGATCATTGGGACTTGAATAATGACAGAGGAGGAAAGGTAATAGTTACCCAAACACCCAAGGTAACAATACCCTCTAATTAATTCCATTACTCTCCAAAACATTAACTGCAGTCCAAACATGGTCTAAGAGAGAAACTATAATAGGAATAAGATTACTCAAGGAGTGACTGGGTTTTTCATCACCTGAATAAGAATATAATTGGTTAACCCTCCTCAACATATTACCGTCAATTCGAACATACAGAATATCCACAAAATTTCCTCCCTTCATCGACCCCCAGTTATCCTCATGTATCATTACTGATTGCGTTTACAGAACCTATCAGCTGCAGGGACCCAACAACTAAAATGGGCCAACGGTGTCTTAGGCGAGGTCATATTAGAGCAAAGCTCAACTATGGGTGATAACTGTCATAATCAGACCCAACCCCCATATGGAGCACTAAGGTAGCCCACCCCATAGTCATTTCAACCAGATTCAGAAGAAAAGAAAATGCTCTGATTACTTGAGTAAAGCACTGAAATATACCATGAAGACAAGTTTTACTCAAATTTAACATGACAAAAGCAGAAAATAACACACGTATTTAACGGGACCAAAGCATACCATGTGTAATAAAGCATACACAACTTTCATTAGATGAACAAGAGAAGAGTGATCAGAAGTTTCTGCACAACTTTAAGAATGCATCTGATAGTCTACATAATGTAGTGATGAAAGCCGTTCATCATTACCAGACCATGTTTTACACTAACATTGAATATGCAGGTGGAACATAGAAACAAATTGTAATTAGAGATGCTGAGGTTTAAAACCTCAGCCATGTTTGCATTTAGCAGAAGGGAGAGCAAGAAATCTCAAAAACAGAAATGATGGGCTGATTACGTTCTGACAACGACAGGGCTCACTGTATTACAGAATGGAGCTACTATAGCTCCTTCTCTGCTGCTGAAAACATAGCTTTTGAGGATCATCATGATTGACCTAATCTAAGTATCCTTCTCCATGTTGTTGTCTTTCCCTAGTTGATTTGTTCCTTGGCTTATGTCAAGGAACTAATATGCTCCATGATAACTAATTGTCATTCTAAGTGTACCCATAAGAAGAAATGTTAAGCTTGTCATATGTTTCTGTTAAGATAAAAAGGAGCACACAAATAAAGACCTAGAAAAACTACATAAAACTGAAATTTTGCTCATACTCCTAATTCCAACCCACAAAGTGTAGACTGGTTCTTGGAGACTCTGACACAATATGACACTTTAGATACTTAAGTTGAACCAAAAAATAGCCACATTGAACCCTTAGATCTGCACCCATACCTAACCCTTGTCCTACTTTCTAAGTAGCATAGCTTTGCAAGAGCTTAATTCAAAAGTTAGCATGGTGTCTCTTTGGAGTTGACTTCTTTCAAGGTTTATGTTATATGACTATAATTCCTCTCAATCTACCTGTAAATCACTTCTCAATCAAGACTCTACCTGTATAGCAGATATAATGTTTGTGATTTCCTTCGATCAAAATGAATTGCAGGGACATAAATCACGACCTAGTCAATCCCCACCCCTCTCAAATTATCTTGTTCGTAATCTTATTACGAACTCGGAGCATATGTTGGTGCACAGACACAAACGGTACTTGGACTGTGTTAAACTTCAATCACACCCAAAGAAAAAAATAAAATAAAAGGGATGAAGCTCCATGAAGATTTCCACATCCAACCCTTTGATCTACACAGTACCTAATCCATGTCCACGAAGCCAAGCAGCATTTCGCGGTTTGGACTTAATACACAAACTAACCACGTAGGTACTAGGCAAAGCAGTGACTACATACTATGCAATTGATGGACACGTCCTGTTTGGATAAAGTACAGATCTCAACAATTATAGTCTTGATCTGACATAAATGCATATTATAAGAAGACCATGCTGGACTCGACAGAAGCAATCAAC